>CM040241.1:171283102-171403102 GCA_022545495.1 Chrysanthemum lavandulifolium | reverse complement strand
ACCAAACAATACACCAACACACATTGACAATACACATAAACATACAAACCCTAAAAATTCTCTCTACCTAGGCGATATACCAAACCCTAAATTTTATAACCGATTCTTCTCCAGCAACTAAAAATTCATGAATCCTGTTAATTACTTGTTCAGAATTGTGTTTCTTCATAGTTCTTTTACTAATTGATTTCGGGGTTTTAATTATTGGGGAATCGTTTTTTCTTAGGGTTTGTGTAAACCGACCTAGGGCTTGGTTCTTATATAACGATCACTTTGATTCATCCCCTCGTGATTATTGGTTTTCTAAATCTTATTATCCTGTCTACATACCCTTATCACTGATTACGATTAGTTATTAGGGGTTGTGTTTAGATTTAGGTTTGTGAATCCCTTTGTGTAACACCCCCAAAATTTCACAGCGGAAGCGTTCGGGTCATGGGGTGCTACTAAATCAATAGTCACAACACAAGGTAATAAAGAATGGAAAATTTATTCCATTTTCAAAATATAGATTTAATTTAAGAAATAGTTTTACACCATTGTTTCAAAGTGCGGAAGTAAAGCCCATAAAAATATATGTTGTCCCATTAAAAGTTGTATTAAATATGTTTGAAAACACTTCGGATGCCAGTCTTCAACGAATGCCTTTGCCATTGCCCACGACAATAAGTAAACCTGAGAAAAACATGCTAAAATGTCAACACAAAGGTTGGTGAGTTCATAGGTTTAAGTTTCGGAAATCAAGTTGGACCACAGTTGCACATATAGCATCTCCGTGAATGACACTATATGCAAAAGGAGGCTATTACGCTAGTACCAAGTTCATGCGACCGAAACTACGACAGTGTGCATGCATCTAGAAGCATGATAAATAAAAGCCCAACAAGTGTATTTCCAGTACACTCAATCAATACGATATGATATACGCCCGACGTTTGCCTATCCGGTCAAACTCGAACGGGGGTGTCATCCCCAATAGATCTATTCATAACAATCGCGCCTCCCCAAAGGGAACTAACGGTAGCATAGTTGGGATTCAAGGTTGTTCCACGTAATAGTGTTTTCAGTTTCAGGTCCGAAAAGAGTTTTGCATGTTTCTCACCCCATAGTTTTATAAAGCAAGTAATAAAAGTAAAAGTGGGGCTATAAACTCACGTAATAGTGTAATTAGTTTTAAGTCCGAAAAGAGTTTTGCATGTTTCTCACCCCATAGTTTTATAAAACAAGTAATAAGAGTAAAAGTGGGGCTATAAACTCACGTAATAGTGTAATCTGTTTTAAGTCCGAAAAGAGTTTTGCATGTTTCTCACCCCATAGTTTTATTAAACAAGTAATAAGAGTAAAAATGGGGCTATAAACTCACGTAATAGTGTAATCAGTTTTATGCCCGAAAAGAGTTTTGCATGTTTCTCACCCCATAGTTTTATAAAACAAGTAATAAGAGTAAAAGTGGGGCTATAAACTCACGTAATAGTGTAATTAGTTTTAAGTCCGAAAAGAGTTTTGCATGTTTCTCACCCCATAGTTTTATAAAACAAGTAATAAGAGTAAAAGTGAGGCTATAAACTCACGTAATAGTGTAATCTGTTTTAAGTCCGAAAAGAGTTTTGCATGTTTCTCACCCCATAGTTTTATTAAACAAGTAATAAGAGTAAAAATTGGGCTATAAACTCACCTTAGCAGTTCGGTGAATAAAGCACAAAGAGATCGAGTGTGATGACGCAGTGGCTCCTACCCGGAACCTAAGAATGAGACGGCAAGACTCAGTTTGCAGTTTTGAGTACTCACGACTCGAAGTGTGTGAATAAATATAAGTGTTTACAAGTGGTTGTGTTTAATGTTGCTTGTGTGGCAGAGTTTACGTTTAAATCATTTCAAAGTGTTTTGTAAGTATTGGCTCTTGGAACGAGTGTGGGAATATATACTATATATTCACATAAGAGTCGGCTCGAATATACGCTCATATGTTATAGAAGGGTAAATAAATACAAGCCAATTCGTATTTATTAGATTAGTTTCGAGATGAAAAAAATATATATATACCTTATCTACTTATTGATGTTATGGGTAATTATTTCATTTAAAAAATATATATATATATATATATATTATTAATGGTTTACGCGAATGTAGTCGTCAAATAAATATGTATTGAATGTATTTATTTAGTGGAAAGCGAAAATAATGTATGAGAGTAATAAACTTGTAAAGTATTCCACTTAGAGGGGTTTAAATTGTAATACTTAAAATAAATTTAAAACTTATAAAAGTCTTAAACATAAATGATGAGTTTTGCAAAGTTTAGGGACTGAAAGTGTAATTCCGCCAAAAATAATTAACTAAAAAGATATGTTTTGACGCAGCTAAGGATTGAACTCAGAACCTCTCGTTAGTAACCCAATCGACGTAACGACTAAGAGACTAGGCTCATTCGTGTCAAGTTATACGTTTTAATTGTACTTAACATAATATTACTGTGTTTCATTTGTATGTAAAAACCTTCTCAGTGCATGCGTACTGCTGCTTTTGAGCATATGTATACATGTGAGAGTTTTGCCAAATAAGATGAGTTTTGGTTAGCATCTCAAATAGATTAAGTGTATAGCGAGTATAAAAAAAAGGACGAGTTCGATGAATGATATTAGAGCCAAACAATCGAAATAAGCCAACAAGTCGACTAGGAAATTTTCCAAAAGTGAGCCAATAACTTAACATGTTTCATATGTTCATTTCCCTTTAGTTTATACACGTTCGATAGGTATGAAATCTTTAAAATTTTTCTAAAAAGTCGGATAAGCAACCAAGTGCTTATTTGCTTGTTTTACGTTCAAAAGTCCACCACATGAGCATAACATAAAGGTGTTTTAAACAAATGACATACAAGTTGAGAAGTGTTTTCGAGTGCTTACAGTGGTGAGTTCGAATGTGACATGAACAAGAACAAGTGAGACGATAAACGACCTAGCTTCCAATGCTTACCCGACTAGAAACTACCCGAAGAACTTCTTAGAAGCTTAAAATCCTGCCCAAGCTTACTCCTTCTTTCTCTCCTTGCACGACAGTGAGGGAGTAGTAAAGTGAATGTGTGTTTGAGTTTTTTTTGGATTTGTGAGTGAGTAGAGAATGGGACTACTAGTCTCATTTTATAGACACAAGCACATGAATCCTTGATATATTTAAATAGCTAGCTGTACCTGAAAGTTTGTCAAAAGAAAGAAGGCATGGCCTTTTGATTTGTTTACTAGTTTCTTGCATGGGAAGTTGGCAAAAGAAGTTTGGATGTTTTTGGCATGCTTCATGGATCGGCTGGAAACAAGGGAAGAAAGGGAGTAGTCGAATCATGTTTTTTGAAAGGGAACACATTATACAATGGGTAACAAGTCAAAAGTGGTCATGGCATGCTTAGGAGAATTGTTTAAGTTAGTAGCTAGGGTGGCTAAAAGAGAAATATTTGTCTCCTTTGTTTGGGTTGAACACGCAAGAACATCAAAAAGAAATATTGTGTCGTGGGGTTACAACAAAAAGGACAAAAAGGAAGAAGAACAACAATAAAATATTTGACCATGGTTGGTTGCTTTAAACACAAGAAGAAAAGAAATTATAAAAGTGTATGCATCTATGTTTCTGTCATGGGATAGCAGTAAAAGGAGGAAAAATATAGTGTGGCCATGCAAGTTTGTTGACTTGCGTTCAATCACCACAGAAACAAAAGAAAAATATCATGGTGTGCGTATTTGTGATTTTGGAACCAGTAGGGAAAGGAAAAAAAAATAAAAAACTATTATGAAAACTTTGTTTCTATTAACTTTGTGTTCTTATTGGGCTTGAGTTTATTTATCGAGGCCCAAAGAAAAGAATTAAGAGTGGGTCGGGTTGGATCTTGAGGCCCGGTATAAAATAAAAATATAAAAGTTTATTATATATTTATTTTATAAAAAAAATAATAATAATAAAATAAAAGTTTAATGTATATTTATTTTACGAAGTTTTATTATCGAGATCGAGGTGAAAAATATCTCGTGTCTTGTCGTGTTTATAGATTGAAAAGAAAAAAAAATATAGTCGCGAAAAATCGGTAGGGAAATTTACGAGCTGTTATAGTACCTACCCCTTAAAAGAAACCACGTCCTCGTGGTTTACGATGCGAGAATCGTCGAGGTCGATATGGTGACGAGATGTGAGTATATACTCTTAAAACGTGACATGGAAAAGGGATAGTCGTTCAAGAAAGATTCGGTGACGTGAGGCGATAAGTGAACAACATATAAAGGATTCATTAAACGGAATACAACGTGGTTTCATAAAAGAGTACGATGGTTGAGTTTAGAACAGGAGGATCAATGCCGTATGAGGTTACGAAGGATAGAGCATAAGAGTGAATTAAGAGATCGTGACCAATGACAGAGGTGGTTTATGTGCGAGAATCAAGTAGTTGTAATAACATGGAAGCAGTGGTGAGTTGTACGTTACATACAGAAATAACGTAAAGGTCGATACAGTGACGAGTTGTACGTTACACACAGAAATAACGTAGAAGCAGTTATGGCATAGTGCGATATTGTAATAGTGGGCATGTTAAGCAGTTTAACATAGAGGGGTAACAAGTATAAGCATTCCTAGTCTACTCTACACTCTCCTTAAGTTAATTATTCCTTAATCTCATTAAGTTTGTTACATCAATATTATTCTCATTTAAACTTCGCGACCCAATCAAACAAGAACAGCCTTAAAGTTTAAATGAGAGTAAGCATATACACATTTAAACTTCGCAACCCAATCAAACAAGAACAGTCTTAAAGTTTAAATGTGAGTTAATTAAGAAACTTAATGATTTGGAGAAATAATTAATTTAATTCAAATAAGAGTTTATACGAACCTAAAATACAGCAGTAACACATAGCACGACTACATCGTGTAACAGTAGGCAAGGCATGGCAGACATTGGCAGCTGTGGCGGCGTTGAAGTGTTTTTAGAAAAATTTGGTTATAGTTTAGGTTTTGAAAAATACCTAATTCTCTATAACCTTGGCTCTGAATACCAATCTGTAACACCCCCAAAATTTCACAGCGGAAGCGTTCGGGTCATGGGGTGCTACTAAATCAATATTCACAACACAAGGTAATAAAGAATGGAAAATTTATTCCATTTTCAAAATATAGATTTAATTTAAGAAATAGTTTTACACCATTGTTTCAAAGTGCGGAAGTAAAGCCCATAAAAATATATGTTGTCCCATTAAAAGTTGTATTAAATATGTTTGAAAACACTTCGGATGCCAGTCTTCAACGAATGCCTTTGCCATTGCCCACGCCAATAAGTAAACCTGAGAAAAACATGCTAAAATGTCAACACAAAGGTTGGTGAGTTCATAGGTTTAAGTTTCGGAAATCAAGTTGGACCACAGTTGCACATATAGCATCTCCGTGAATGACACTATATGCAAAAAGGCTATTACGCTAGTACCAAGTTCATGCGACCGAAACTACGACAGTGTGCATGCATCTAGAAGCATGATAAATAAAAGCCCAGCCGTGTATTTCCAGTACACTCAATCAATACGATATGATATACGCCCGACGTTTGCCTATCCGTCAAACTCAAACGGGGTGTCATCCCCAATAGATCTATTCATAACAATCGCGCCTCCCCAAAGGGAACTAACGGTAGCATAGTTGGATTCAAGGTTGTTCCACGTAAAGTGTTTTTCAGTTTCAAGGTCCGAAAAGAGTTTTGCATGTTTCTGTTTCCACCCATAGTTTTTATAAAGCAAGTAATAAAAGTAAAGTGGGGCTATAAACTCACGTAATAGTGTAATTAGTTTTAAGTCCGAAAAGAGTTTTGCATGTTTCTCACCCCATAGTTTTATAAAACAAGTAATAAGAGTAAAAGTGGGGCCTAAACTCTCACGTAATAGTGTAATCTGTTTTAAGTCCGAAAAGAGTTTTGCATGTTTCTCACCCATAGTTTTATTAAACAAGTAATAAGTAGTAAAAATGGGCTATAAACTCACGTAAGAGTAATGGAGTCAGTTAGTTAGCCCGAAAAGAAGTTTTGCATGTTTCTCACCCCATAGTTTTATAAAACAATAATAAGAGTAAAAGTGGGGCTATAAACTCACGTAATAGTGTAATTAGTTTTAAGTCCGGAAAGAGTTTTGCATGTTTCTCACCCCATAGTTTTTATAAAACAAGTAATAAGAGTAAATGGGGCTATAAACTCACGTAATAGTGTAATCTGTTTTAAGTCCGAAAAGAGTTTTGCATGTTTCTCACCCCATATTTTTATTAAACATTAATAAGAGTAAAAATGTGGGGCTATAAACCACCTTAGTAGTTCGGTGAATAAAGCACAAAGAGATCGAGTGTGATGACGCAGTGGCTCCTACCCGGAACCTAAGAATGAGACGGTAAGACTCAGTTTGCAGTTTTGAGTACTCACGACTCGAAGTGTGTGAATATATAGTGTTTACAAGTGGTTGTGTTTAATGTTGCTTGTGTGGCAGAGTTTACGTTTAAATCATTTCAAAGTGTTTTGTAAGTATTGGCTCTTGGAACGAGTGTGGGAATAATATACTATATATTCACATAGAGTCGGTCGTCGAATATACGCTCATATGTTATAGAAGGGGTAAATAAATACAAGCCAATTCGTATTTATTAGATTAGTTTCGAGATGAAAAAAATATATATATACCTTATCTACTTATTGATGTTATGGGTAATTATTTCATTTAAAAAAATATATATATATTATTAATATGTTTTACGCGAATGTAGTCGTCAATAAATATGTATTGAACGTATTTATTTAGTGGAAAGCGAAAATAATGTATGAGAGTAATAAACTTGTAAAGTATTCCACTTAGAGGGGTTTAAATTGTAATACTTAAAATAAATTTAAAACTTATAAAAGTCTTAAACATAAATGATGAGTTTTGCAAAGTTTAGGGACTGAAAGTGTAATTCCGCCAAAAATAATTAACTAAAAAGATGTGTTTTGGACGCAGCTAAGGATTGAACTCAGAACCTCTCGTTAGTAACCCAAGCGACGTAACCACTGAGCCACTAGGCTCATTCGTGTCAAGTTATACGTTTTAATTGTACTTAACATAATATTACTGTGTTTCATTTGTATGTAAAAACCTTCTCAGTGCATGCGTACTGCTGCTTTTGAGCATATGTATACATGTGAAAGTTTTGCCAAATAAGATGAGTTTTGGTTAGCATCTCAAATAGATTAAGTGTATAGCGAGTATAGAAAAAAGACGAGTTCGATGAATGATATTAGAGCCAAACAATCGAAATAAGCCAACAAGTCGACTAGGAAATTTTCCAAAAGTGAGCCAATAACTTAACATGTTTCATATGTTCATTTCCCTTTAGTTTATACACGTTCGATAGGTAGGAAATCTTTAAAATTTTTCTAAAAAGTCGAATAAGAAACCAAGTGCTTATTTGCTTGTTTTACGTTCAAAAGTCCACCACATGAGCATAACATAAAGGTGTTTTAAACAAATGACATACAAGTTGAGAAGTGTTTCGAGTGCTTACAGTGGTGAGTTCGAATGTGACATGAACAAGAACAAGTGAGACGATAAACGACCTAGCTTCCAATGCTTAACCCGACTAGAAACTAACCCGAAGAACTTCTTAGAAGCTTAAAATCCTACCCAAGCTTACTCCTTCTTTCTCTCCTTGCACGACAGTGAGGGAGTAGTAAAGTGAATGTGTTTTTGAGTTTTTTTGGATTTGTGAGTGAGTAGAGAATGGGACTACTAGTCTCATTTTATAGACACAAGCACATGAATCCTTGATATATTTAAATAGCTAGCTAGTACCTGAAAGTTTGTCAAAAAGAAAAGAAGGCATGGCCTTTTGATTTGTTTACTAGTTTCTTGCATGGGAAGTTGGCAAAAGAAGTTTGGATGTTTTTGGCATGCTTCATGGATCGGCTGGAAACAAGGGAAGAAAGGGAGTAGTCGAATCATGTTTTTTGAAAGGGAACACATTATACAATGGGTAACAAGTCAAAAGTGGTCATGGCATGCTTAGGAGAATTGTTTAAGTTAGTAGCTAGGGTGGCTAAAAGAGAAAGATTTGTCTCCTTTGTTTGGGTTGAACACGCAAGAACATCAAAAGAAATATTGTGTCGTGGGGTTACAACAAAAAGGACAAAAAGGAAGAAGAACAACAATAAAATATTTGACCATGGTGGTCTCTTAAACACAAGAAGAAAAGAAATTATAAAAGTGTATGCATCTATGTTTCTGTCATGGGATAGCAGTAAAAGGAGGAAAAATATAGTGTGGCCATGCAAGTTTGTTGACTTGCGTTCAATCACACCACAGAAACAAAAGAAAAATATCATGGTATGCGTATAGTTGTGATTTTGAACCAGTAGGGAAAGGAAAAAAAATAAAAAACTATTATGAAAACTTTGTTTCTATTAACTTGTGTGTTCTTATTGGGCTTGAGTTTATTTATCGAGGCCCAAGAAAAGAATTAAGAGTGGGTCGGGTTGGATCTTGAGGCCCGGTATAAAATAAAAATATAAAAGTTTATTATATATTTATTTTATAAAAAAAAATAATAATAATAAATAAAGTTAATGTATATTTATTTTACGATTTTATTATCGAGATCGAGTGAAAATACTCGTGTCTTGTCGTGTTTATAGATTGAAAAGAAAAAAAGACGCGAAAAGTGTAGGATAATTTAAAAACTTAGATAATTTAGGTAGGGAATTTACGAGCTGTTATACTTTGTCATTAGGGTTTGATTTTTTTGCGATTGCTATTTGCTTCCTGCTGCGATATCCCTTCAACCTCCATCAAATTGATCTCTGATTATTTCATTATAAGGGTTATGTGCAGCAGACTGGTTGTGTGCCCAATGACTAAACAACCCTATATTTAGGTTTAGTTACTGGTTCAATTTGCATGTACCCGTTTTGGGGGTTTTTTTGCTGGTAAGTTCTTGTGTTTTAAGTGGGTTGAGAGAGATGGGATCTGGTTTTTTTATGGTATGAAGTCAAACAAGACTGTTGGGTTGGCTGTTACGATTAACAACATCGATGGCAAGGGTCTTGTTAACGAGGGTAAGCTATTAAAGTCTATCTTGAAACGTGCATGTCTAGAAGGTAAAACGGGCAGTTTTCTTATCCCTAGTGAGTTTGGTTCTACTTCTACGGCACCAAAGGCTGCTAATACTGCTGTTCATGAGTCTATACCTGCTGAAAGTGATAATGAACGTTTGGTTGGTCCTAATTCTGATGCTCCGAATGCTACAAATGTCTGTAAACCTGCTGTCTCATTGGGGGCTGCTTCCGTAGGTTCTGATATTGATATTGGGTCTGGTCCAACTAATTGTGATAAGATTGATTGTGCTAACGTTGTTATACCACTAGCCGTTGTTGATGATATGAGCTCAAAATTTCATAATACGTTATGCGGCTATTTCCTTGGGCAACGGTTAGCTTTCCCTATTGTTCCGGATTATGTTAAACATGTATGGGCGAAGTTTGGCTTTGAACACGTTATGTTGCGAAATAATTTCTTCCTTTTCAAATTCTTGACTCAAGAGGGTATGAATAAGGTTCTTGAGTGTGGTCCTTGGTTTAATCTAATCCCATTTTCTTAAATATTTGGGTTCCTAATTCAAGGTTGGAAAGGGAGAAGATTACAAAGGTACCAGTATGGATTCGTATCCATAATGTACCAGCAGTGGCGTATTCTAAAGTCGGTATTGGTTTGATTACTCAACAAATAGGTTGTTCTCTTCGATTAAATGCAGGTACTAGAGCTATGTGTAGCAATTCTTGGGGTAGATATTCTTATGTACGGGTTCTAGTTGAGTTATCTGCTGAAAAATTTGTTGTGGAATCAATTGATGTTGCTATACCTTTGCCTATGGGTAAGGGTCATTATATGGAAGTTCTTGAAGTCGAATATGAATGGTTGCCATCTTGGTGTTCTAAGTGTAATGTGTTTAATCATGAGGACAATGATTTCCCTCTTAGGAGAAGACAGATAAAAATGTTGGTGATATTCGGGGTGTTCACTTGGAAAAGGTTGGGAATGAGGAAGCCAAAGTTAATCAAAGGCCTTGGTTCTTCAAACCTAAGGCTAATGTATTGTATAAACCTGTTTCTAAACCAGCTTCCAAGAAGAACGCCAAGGAGACAAAATGCACTTTGGATGATGCTTCTTATCAGCCTTCCAAAGATGATTCGATTGGTATTGCTTCTGGTGAGTTAACGGGTGATGTTGGTCCAAGCATGGGTGAGGTATTGGTACAGAATAATAGTGGGAATTCCTACTAGTGTTCTACCTGGGGAAAGTAAGGATGGAAGTTTGTGGGGGCAATTCTCGAGGACTCATGTTACTTCTAAAAACAAGGAAAGTTCATCCATGTCTTTATCTGATGAGTCCGATGAAGATGTTTTTTTTGGGGTAAAAGGGATGTTTCACCCTGGTAAAATGCATTACACCAAAAGCATTGAAGTATAAAGGGTGAGGGTGACTTCCCTCATCTCAGTCCCTTTGGATACTTACAGACTCTCATATAAGAATGAAAAATCATTCCTATAACTTAAACTGAAACTACTAATACTCACAATATAAGATTGACAAACCACTCTTATAACAAATAATTGAACATAAACTACAACGACTATAAAAATATAACAAAATAAATGTTATTCAAGTAGAGACACTTGATTCTTCATAAGTTGTCATAGATGTCCAAACCATACCACGAAGCAGCCCACACCATGGTAAGAATAACCACCATCCTCACCAAAAGACTACAACGAACCCCCATGCTATGGCACTATTCTTTACATCATTAACATTCACTCGCAAAAATGAATTAGATTGAACACGCGACAGGAACCTGCCATAGCCGACCCATACGGCTTTAACAAACCCTAACTTATATTGACACACCAAGAAATTTGTGAATACCATGAATCTTAACCGAACCCATACAATCCCAAACCATACAAGCACCATGGCTGAACACAAACACATACATGTTAAAACCTCTTGATAAGAATTTTGCCCAAACCTGGTCCGAATAACAAGTAAGGCTTAAAACAATCCACAAACATGAATCCAAACATGCTGACAAAGAGTATCTTCTCAGCAGCAGGAACCAATAAGTAACCATATGCAGTTTAAACCACAACTTACAAATCAGGTAGCTAACACTTGCACTTACAAGCCTAGCTAGTATGACGAAATAATTAAGAAGATAATACACACCATTATAGCCACAAAGCACCACCAAATAGCAAACAAGGAAATCAAAGAAATCTGTAGGACTGGAACGCATCCACAACTTGCGTACCAATCACAATAGCAGTCGTACCACACTTCCAAATCACCATACAACCCCAAAACAGATTTCAACACCTAACTCTCTAAACCCACTTACAATACATGCAAAGTAACAACCAGATATAACATCACTCAGAAGATCGACCAAACCCAATAAAGGGTTACAAGCATCTCGTAGTCGAATACAACCAAATAAAAATTAAAACCTAGATAGGTTTTGTAAGCGTTAAGTGCAGGTCCAACCAAAGAGGACCACCTGATCGTACCAAGTAAAGAGGGGGCGGTTTAATAATCACAAGAATAATCAAAACGCCTTGAGTGATGTACCATGAACCTAAATACGATCAAACGTAAAAGTGAATAAATGTGGCACCGACCCACGATTATATAACCAGTAAGGTTTAAGAATCGTAGAAAGTGTTTAAAGATATTAAAAGATTCGCTTATGAAGGAACCAATATTACCACAGACCCACTTTGTGAAAACACCAATCCAAGAATAAAAGCATACACAATAGAGGTAGGGCCAAGTATAATTTAAAGTAAATTAAATCAGAAGACCATGTACAAAGAAAACAAATCGATAAAGAATAATATATGAATTAGATCACCACCGACCCTACGATTAGAAGACACCAAATAATAAGTAACCGACCTACGTTTGGAGAAGATTAAAATATTAGAAGGTTAAAGATTGAATGCCCATAAATCGTAGGGAAGGTTTATCGATCGGAATTCGCCCACAGAGAGAATATTTTAGGGTTTTAGATTGCTTTTTGTTCGGATGAAGATGCTGTTAGCATGCCTGATGATTTACCTGGTGCTGGATTTCTGTATGATTTGAAGTCTTATGATGGTTATGAGTCTTAAGCGTATGGGCATGATATACGCTTGAATGGTCATCATAGGTAATAGAATTCATTGTGTTAGTTATAAGAATGTCATGTCATTCTTATATAGTTTTTTGGTTTGTTGCTCTTTTTAGCATGTAAGTGTCCATTTGGACTTGAGATGAGGGAAGTCACCCTCATCCTTTGTACTTTAATGTTTTTAGCGTAATAATATTTGTCGGAAAACTCTTTACCCACTTTTAAAACGGGACTATTTTACACCACTACCCTATGCCCTCCGTGACCGATTCATGCATTAAGATTAATGCATCACTAGATCATAAGTAAATTGCATTCATTTTAGTTACGCATGAAGATTTGCTTGGCAGATTGTGCACGACTAACTAAAATCTTTTTGATCATATTATTTTGGCATTTTACTTACATTACTATTTTATGGGTTGTTACACTACTACCATCGCCTCCCTACGTTTTTCGTCTCAGATTCCGAGATGGAAGATGTTATGTCCTCTGCAACTGTCACTATGCCTGTAAACCCCAACCCAGCTCTACCAGTTACTGCTTTGGATGAGACCGAACCTTTCAAAGAAGGAGAGGTCGCCCGAACCCCTATCATCCCAGTCATGCTTGCTCGCTCTCTAAAGCACACAACTTTTGCCCCTATGACACTAGATCGTACTGCTCATTAAAAGCAATAGCTACCATAAGGATGTTACAAGGATGATGGAACATCCGGATCCTCAAAAAGCACTGAATTTGTTTCATCAAACACTCCTACATCATCACCTTTGCTGATCCATCGTCGTCGACGAAGAGTCTGAGTTCTTAAGCCATATGAGCCCGGGCCATTTGGAGTACCCTACAGATTGCATCCTAAGGGTTCCATCTTTAAGCATACTTCTAGAAATTGTGTGCGAGCTCTTACCATGCCTCATGTTCCACCAGCATATGTCCCTTCACCACCAGCTCAGCCATCACCAGCTTCACTTACCACATCACCCATTGCTACCTCACCATTGCCGCCACCTATTGTATTTTATCATCAGACCACTACAGTTACTACTTCATCACCACCTTTGGAAACCTACAATGAGCCTCCTATGCCACTCAGTGTGAGAGATTGTTTTCTCCCGGAGTCATCTAATCCCTACATGTAGACCACTTTCAATGACATCCAACCTGGACCTAGAAAGAAGGCTGGCGCCAGACGATGGTCGTTTATGATGCCCTTATTTCGTCGTTGGAGAGCCGAGGAAGGAACTCCAAGTACCATTGAGCATGGGGAAAGCTCGATGATCACACCAGCTAGAGTCCTACCTGTGACCGGAGAGCCAGTGCATCACTCCATTCCTCTTTTAGCAACCAGACTTGTTAGACACGAGGATCAGCTGAACAAGCTCATGGTACACTATGATGAGATACCACTGGTTAGGATCGAGAGCTTAGAAGAAGAGGTTGAAAACCTTGTGGTCGGTCGATACTCTTTGGATATAGTATTTGATATGATGAGCGCCCAGATAGTGGAGGCGAGAGAGGTTGTGACTGACTTGACTCGGAGACTTGAGACCGCCAGCCAGGATGCCAACATTCTGAGAGAGACTGCTCTAGGTCGAGAGAGAGTTCTGAACCACGAGTTTGAATCTGCTCATGCCCACACCGCCATATTGGAGCAGAGGTTAGACAACCGAGCTCGAGAGCAGCAATTCCAGGATTTATCAGCTATGGTCGACGAGTTACGCCGTCGTCAAGAGGACGCATTAGGCGACGCATAGATCACAGTCATCCTTATTGTAGCTTTGTATCATAAATCCCGCCATGTGTGGCATTAAGGCTTGTATCTTTTGGTTGTAAAACTATGGAACAAGAAATATTAATGCTGTAAAAAGATTTACTTTGGGTAGTAACCCTAAACGATTTTCTCTCTAGGCGATTTTTTTCTAACCCTAAATCCCTTATCTTTTTTTCTAATCTGCCTCAATTCTTGGGTTTCTTTGCTTCGATCTGCCTTTGTTACTGATTAACATCATTGTTATTTGGTCCTTGGTTAGATTCGAACTAAGTTTCACTTGTTTTGTTTCAGTTTTAGCAAATCATTTTTATTAGGGTTGTTAAAAATCGCTTCTTTGGTTATAACCTTTACCCAAAAAAAACTGCTTACGATTGATCTTGATTCACCTAACTCTAGTTTATCACTTATTATACTCTTCTTTCTTTGATTGAATCATGGGAGCAGGTTAGTTATTGATTTGTGGTGTTTAAAACCCTAACTTTTAGTTAGGGTTTATTTGTACGACGTTTGGTTTTTAATTGCTGCTTGTGTTTGTCGAATTATTGGGATTGTTTGTGGGGTATTAGAGAGATGGAGAAAGGTTTCTTTAACAAGAATAGCTCTACGTTGAATGCTGCTAAAACAACCACCAACTTGGCCGATCAGTTGGTGTTAACATGTATCGAATCCGTATCACGAATCTTGACATCAAGGTGTTGGATGATAGGTTAAAAAGGCTCAAGGGTGAACATGGATTTGATGATGGTGCTGCTATACCAGAGTTGCGTAAAGCTGCTACGGTTATTCGAAACCCTAGCACTCATGATGGTAACCTGGGTAGGGACAATCCGTTTGATTCTGTTTGGAGTACTACCAATATTGAAACCACATGTCGTAGTGATCCAAATTTGGGTGGTTTTGATTCGAGCATGGTGAACACTAGCCATGTTGATCCGAATGTTTCTAAGGAGGATAATTACATTGCACCTACGAATGAGGTCAATGTGTCTAATATTGGTCTTAATGCTAATGATTGTGTAAATGTGTCTAATGAAGTCAGGTCGTTTGCTAATGTTTTGAACCCGGAACGTGTTGCTCGGAAAGTTAACTTTCGACCATTGCTGAATGAAAATCGCATTGATAATCATGATACGGTTCTTCCAATGGCTGCTATGGAGGGTGTGCTCAACCGGTATGATAATACTCTTGTTGGCTTTTTGTTGGCAAGAATATCGCGTTTCCTTTGGTCCAAAATTATGTCACTAACACGTGGGGTAAGTTTGGGTTAAAGAAACTTATGAAAAATGATGATGGTGTTTTCCTTTTTAAGTTTGATTCTAAAGAGGGTGTTGAGAATGTTCTTCAACGGGGACCTTGGATAATACGTAATTCTCCTATCATTCTCACTAAATGGACTCCTGATGTGCTGTCGTCCAAGAGTGAGGTTACCAAAGTGCCTGTGTGGATTAAATTGCATAATGTGCCATTACTTGCATATTCGGAAGACGGGTTAAGCCTAATTGCTACTCAGGTGGGTAAGCCACTTATGTTAGATGCTTTCACTAGCTCCATGTGCATTGATTCATGGGGTCGATTAGTTTTGCACGTGCTCTTGTTGAATTATCATCGAATATCGATCTTAAACATGTGACTATGGCGATCCCTAAAAGGATGATAGTGGTTTTACTACGGACAAGTATCAAGGTTGAATATGAATGAAAACCTCCACATTGCACGGAATGTAAAGTGTTTAGGCATGCTAATGCTTGCTGTCCTAAGAGTACTAAGGAGCATAATGATGTCGCTCCCATCTCGACTGTGGAAGAACTTGATGATGCTTTTAAGGTGGTGCTGAATCGGAAAGCCAAACCCAAAGGTCCGAAGATGTCTAGTGGTATTAATATGGGTAAGGGTCCTAGGTTTGCACCTAGGAAGCAGATATATGTGGCTAAGACGAAGCCACCAGAAGCTGCTAGTGTTAATGCTAAAGGTACACCTATTACTACATCTAACTCTTTTGGGACTCTTGAGGTGCAAGATGTCACAGGCATCCCAAGTACTGTAGTTGCTACTACTGATGCGGCGAAGATTAGGGATTCTTCTGGTTGTACTAAGGAAGCAAGTATGGATGGTTCTCGGGGGAAGGAATCTCGTGTTGATATTGATGCACCTATTAAGCCTCCGGAGACTATGACTTCTTCTGCTACTAAGGTAAGTAATCCGTTCTCTAAAGTTGGGAATGTGGCTTGTTCTGATAGTGATGAGGATTAGGTGTTGGAGCCGAATAACCCTATGGCGTCATTTTTGCGTCTGGGGGAGGTGGGGGACTAGAGCTTGAAGACTTTGATGATTATGCTGCTCAAGTCTATGATTTACCAAGACACATGGAGGATATGTGTGACATGTATGATGTTAGTCTCTTAGGTCGCGGTAGGAAGTAATTTTGAATGTTTGGTAGTTCATAAGATTGGCATGTCATTCTTGTGTAATATGTTTGGATCCTACTTGGTGATTTCAATGCATCTTTATTTACGGAAGATAAATCGGTATTGGGGTTATGAGCCTACTATTGCTATGGACTGAGTTTAAAGATCGTATTAAGAAGATTGAAGTCTCGGATATTAACTCTTCGGTCTTCATTTCACTTGAATCGAAGCCTAAAGGTAGTAATGGTGTCTTGAAGAAGATTGATCGTGTTATGGGTAATGTTAAATTTAGTGATGACTTTCCCGGTTCATTTGCTATTTTTCAGCCTTACCGTATTTCTGACCATTCTCCTTGTGTTCTTAGAATTCCCACATTATCTCAGAAGAAACCAAAGCCGTTTAAAATATTTAATTTCCTAACGTATAAAGCTGGTTTTTTGGATATTGTGCGTGAAGGGTGGAAATATGATATACAGGGGCATAATATGTTCAAGGTGGTAAAACGTATGAAGGGTTTGAAAACACCTATTCGCAAGCTGCTTCGAGACCAAGGTAATCTTCATACCCGTGTTAACAACTTACGTGTGGAACTTGATGAGGTACAAAAGTCCTTGATAGGGACCCATTTAATCCGTGCGAAGGGAAGGAGGTATGTTATCTTAGGGCTTTCGTAATGCTTTCATCGATGAGGAACGATTTTTGAAACAAAAGGCTAAAGTGGGTGGTGGTTGAAGGGATTCTAGTGCGCTTATTTTCATAATATTGTTAGAGTAGAAGTCATAGGATTCGTATTGGTCGATTATTGATGTTAATAATGTTATGCACCAAGGCAACGAAGTGCCTAATGTTTTGTTCAACACTATGAGAATTTTCTTGGAGTGGAAGGGAATACTATTCCGTTAGTAGATCAAGGTTTATTCTCTTCATCTATTGATTCAGATAGGGCTGCTTGGATGGTAAGGGATGTGACTAATTTGGAAATTAAGGATGCTATGTTTTCCATTGGTGACAATAAGGCCCCGGGCCCGGATGGTTTCGCCGCTGTGTTTTTCAAAAAGGCTTGGGATATTGTGGGTACTGATGTTTGCTTGGCTATTCGGGATTTCTTTTCTAATGGGAAGTTTCTTAAGGAACTCAATCATACGATTATTGCTCTTATTCCTAAAGTTTCCACACCTGCTAAGGTAAATGACTACAGACCTATCTCTTGCTGTAATGTGCTTTATAAATGCATTAGCAAAATTATATCGAATTGAATCAAAGAGGGGCTTGGTGATATTGTTAGTATTAATCAGTCGGCATTTGTTTCGGGGCGTAATATATCGGATAATATTCTTCTTACGCAAGAATTGATGCGTAATTATCATCGTCCTCATGGACCGCCGCGATGTGGCTTTAAGATTGATATCCAAAAGACTTATGATACTGTTGATTGGCGTTTTCTTGAATCCATTCTGGTTGGTTATGGTTTTCACAATACGATGGTTTCGTGGATCATGGCTTGTGTTACTAGTGTGTCGTACTCCATTTGTATTAATGGTGATATCTATGGGTGGTTCAGGGGTAAAAGGGGTTTACGCCAAGGTGATCCTATGCACCTTATCTTTTTACTCTTGTTATGGAAGTACTTACTCTCTTATTGAAGCGAAGGATTGAGCAGCGGGATGATTTCCAATATCATCACCTTTGTGAAAGACAGAAGTTACTGAATCTTTGTTTTGCATATGATCTATTTATTTTTACGCATGGTGATGTTGTCTCAGCTAGTGTGGTTATGGATGCTTTAGATGAGTTCAAGAATGTGTCAGGCCTCGTTCCTTTTTTTTTGGGTAAAAGGGTTAATTCACCCCGGTAAAATTTATTACTCCAAAAAATGTTGAGGTACAATGGATGAGGGTGACATCCCTCATCTCAGTCCCTTAGGACACTTACAGACACTTATATAAGAATGACAAACCATTCTTATAACTGACAAAATGAACCTACCAATAATGACAAAAGTAAATAAAACATTACAATACTTCTCAAGACTAGTACTTGAGCCTTCTACATCATTATAGCAGTCCATTTACTTCCATGAAGAATCCTCCAACTTGCCCAATCAGACCCATTTGCAGCTTCTATTAGTATTATGCAAGGGGCATAATCTAATAACCTAATACGAGTGGTATCCGTAGCAAATGAAATTTGAAAACTTAACTAGGGTATAAGCAACCCTCACTTCCAGCATTTGATGACTTGACCCAATCTTCAAACCAATTCGAAAGGAACACATGAAGACACCCTGAAGCAAGTCACAATGACACACCACAAATGATCACACAACCCTGAAATACAAATCCATGGGCATGTGATCACACCAACACTATGACAAGATTGTTAGTACCACTAAGCTGCCCAATGCAACCAAGATGAGAGTGCAAGACGATGGTAGCAAATCTGCCATAGACTAACACATGAAAACTTCCAGCAAATACGAACCAAAGACCCAAGTAGAATCAGCAAACATGTCCATGATGGTTCGAAAAGCACTTGAAAAATCATCACCAAAACAACGACCACATGCTACATAAAGGATTCAAAAACCAGGTCATTGTATAGGGTTTCAAAACCCTAACATCCAATAATTCATCCACTCTCCCATAACCCACGTCCATAACCACAAACATCCTAATGGAACTTACAAAAAACGTACCAGCAGATAACTTCCAGCATAAAGCACCAAACAAAGGAGAATGTAAAAACCACAAGGTTTTATAATCGTTCAGCAGAAAACCAAAGCACCCCAACATGATCTAGAGATAGAGCAATAGCATACCGAGCCTCTAGTCGACTTTAAATATGCAAAGTAATAGGTCGGTTAGAGGAAAACCCAAGAAAGAGACAATCGAAACCCTAAATTAAAAATAACAACCGATTAGATAAACTAAGTCGGTTAGGATTAAAGATCATAGCCTTAAACGATTTCCCAAAAGAAAAATGATTTAGGATTTAGGGTATGTAGATAATCGATTGAAACCCTAAAATTAATAATAACCAATTTAGAATCGGTTTAGGAGGACAAATCATTACCTAAAAGCGATTTCCGATGAAAAAACGATTTAGGGATTAGGGTCTGAAATAAATGGGCGATTAAGGATAGATCAAGAGGAAAACCGACTCCTACCTACACAACCGATCAACACATAAATTCAGTTAATCCTAGAGGAGGATCAAAGAAAAACGTGATTTGATGGATGATTAAGCCGAATATTGTGAGGTAGGAAGGCGAAACGCCACACAAGGAGAGAGGTTGAGGCGACTTAAAACTTAAAGATAGTTCATGTACGCATGTCTAATATTCGATATCAAATTGATGAAGTGATAAGCGTTAGCGGACTTGGTTCTCAAATTTTTCGATAAACTTCACGCCTCTTGCATGATGTTCAGATCCTATCGGAACTTTGCAAACGACTTCTACCATTATCAGTAGTCATGGCGACGTAGGTGAACAAGATTTGAGAAAAACATAAATAGTATGGTGGACACTTTTTACATAATTTAGAATCTTCTTAGGTTCCTTAATTCAACTTCTTTGTTTTACATAATTTTCTTTGTTTAATTAATATTATGCTAGTTTTGAATGATAAAAAGTTATTTTTACCCTCATAGTCACTATAGAAATTAGAAATGAGTAATTAATGTAAGTTTTAATTATAAAGGTAAAGTAGAAAAATCGGTAGTTATCAGTCATAATTACTGTTCATTATAAAAACTAGACACTTTGTTTGAGAAAAACATAAATAGTATGGTGGACACTTTTTATGAGATTGAGGGAGTAGTAATCAAATGTGTGTAGTTTTCATAATACAAAGTTTCCTAAATTAATTGAAATGTCTTTGAATAATTCTATATATATATATATATATATATATATATATATATATATATATATATATATAGGCGAAGCACCGTGCTCAGCGGCATCGGGTTTCTAGCGCAGATATTAACGAGATGCGATATTCGCTAAGTGTTTACGATAACGTTTAAAGAAAGAACATGAAAAAATCGGGTTGACTAAGGGTCGAACTGTTAACCCAACTGCGTCAAATGGTTTACCGATCGAAAAATAATAATAATATATGAAACCCGGTTGACTGGACGTTGAACTGGTCGAACTAATACTCGGTGACTCAACCGAGTCAATTAAAAACGCAGGTTTTAAAACACCACAAAAACACAAAAGTTTCTAATACATATACGCTTGGTGCCAAAAAAAAAAAAAAAAATCATTACGTAAAAGTTTTGAAACTTCACATCCGAAGTGTAAGTTCATCTTGATTGAATTTTTTTATCAACTAATATCTTTAAGATTTCAACATGATATTCCTTGGACAACCCAACGTAAAGTTTGTTGTGAGAGAATGAACATAAAGAAACGTCCATATTTGGGATTAACTGTCCTTAAATTATATTGGTTGTTATAGCAAAGCTAAGTCCGACGTAAAAGTGTTTACTTTTTCGTTTGAACAACTACGCTCAATATTATGGTAACAAAATCCTGTTATGCGAGTATTTTTACTTTTTGTTATATGTTTTGCTTATGTAGTTAATTTTGTATGTCGTACATTTAATTGCAAGTAAATATCTTGTTCACATGTCTTGTCATAAATATCCATATACTACAAGTCTACTACAATTAAAAGTTTTAATTATTTTAACTTGTTGCATCACTTAAATTCGTGCACGTCCTTTTTGTTGTGTTATTTTATTGAATCTGTTTTGAGTATAGGAAATATTTTGCAAACTCAATAATGTCACATGATACATGACTTTAGTTTAGCCTCTTTATAAAAGTTTGAATTAACAATTTTATTTTACTGCCTACAAGTACGAAGTATAGCAGTTTAATATATCGAGAATTCAAATTTTAATATATCGAGTCACGGCTTTTTCAATCCCTTCTTTGGTGTCCTTTCGTCATCCTTTTGCATATATCGAATTTAAATTTTAGATCGAAATTATGTCTTCTCAAAACAACAGAAGTGGGGTTGTCCACGCAGAACACTCTGGGCATCCGCCAAATTCCGCGTTTGTACTTCTCGAGCATGACACCCAATCCTTCAAAACTTACAAAACTTACAAATCTATTTAAAACAAAACAAAAAAATACATAAACTTACAAAACGTTAAAACCAAAAAAAATTACACAAACATGATAACCAAATCTACATAAACTTACAAAATAAATATTTAAACAAACCACAAAACTTAAAACATCTATGATAGTAAGTTTACAGGGTGGGTGGATTCAAGATACCGCAAGAGTAGCAACTACAGTTTCATGAGAGAGTGGTACGCAAGCTGACACCACTATAAAAATAGCAAAACGTTAGATCTACAAAATAAAATTAGTAAATCTACCAAAAAAATATATAGATCTATAACAAAAACTCTAGATCTACAAAAAGATATATAGATCTATAACAAAAACTCTAGATCTACAAAAAAAAATAGATCTATAGAAAAAAATATCTTCAAAACTTTAGATCTACAAAAAAAAAATTAGATCTAAAATGTATAGATTTATTAAAGAAATCTTCAAACTCAAAATACCTCAAACGGATGGTTCCGTGGAGGTGGGGTAGCGTAGCGTCAGATGGTGGTGGAATCGCGTGGCGTGGCGTGCGGGACATAGCTTCAAGCAAGCTGCGTGGTCGGGTGGTGGAATGGTTGCAAGATATGGTGGTTGTGGTGGTGGCTAAGCGGGGACGTTAGCTAAGCGATTCCAGGCTAGGCCATGATTCCCAAGATTGGCAATAACTTCAAAATCTAAAAAAGGTAAAATAATCTCACGATAACACCTCGAGAAAGCTACCTAAATGCAAATGAAAGTTAAAATACCAAAATACCTTATGTATTGGTTCTCGAATCACAGATCCAAGTGAGAGTGGATCCGATGGTTTTGACGGTAAGTTGACTCTGGGTGACGGAGTGCGAGATGGCGGCAACGCAGGTGAGGTGGTGGTGTCGGATTAAAATGGGGATGGTGGTTTAGATTGCAATGGTATTTAGATTATTTTGTGCTAGAGAGATGATGAAATCTCAGATTTCTTAGAGAGAGAGAAGGAAGTAGTGAGATAAACAAATGGTAGTGTATTTGATTAGGTTTGTGTTTGTAGACTTTATATATGAGATAGGCTCGGATGGCTGAATCTTAATAATTAGGTTTGGAGGATGGTTCGGTTTTAGGCATTGGATATTCCTCCTTTATAATGAGTAGATATATATATATATATATATATATATATATATATATATATATATATATATATATATATATATATATATATATATATATATATATATATATATATATCATTTCTTGATGGACGGTTTCTCGTTGTTAAAATAATAGTTGGTTTGCACTTTAAGGCCTTCAACCCATTACCATCCGTTGTCAAGCCATAATTAATGTTATACCCAAATTGATAGTTCATGCACGCTGTCTAATATTCAAGATCAAATTGATGAAGTGATAAACGCAGCCAAACTTCGGGTTCTCAAAATTTGCTTATAAAGTTCACCGCCTCTTGCTCGCCGACGCTCGTGATCCTATCGAAAAATCGCAAACGGCTTCTACCTTTATCGAGTCATGGCGACGAGGTGCACAAGATCATGACCAATCTTTATTTTTATTCGAAATCTTCTTAGGTTCCTCAATTCAACTTCTTTTGTTTTACATAATTTTCTTTGTTTAATTAATATTATGCTTTGTTTTCAGAAGTATCATGAGAAAGAAAGATGCTGAAAATTATGGCAGGTTGTGTTTGATGTTAGTGTTATGTGTTGTTGCATTTTTCAGGTTGTGTGACAAGATAGAAGTGGAGAAAAAGAGTGACATACGAGGGTTTGATCTTCAAAGGGCATGTAAAATATGCAATTAACTTTAGTTTTAAATATTTAATATTAAGTTTTTGTTTAGAGTTCTTGGTAATACAACTATGAATTTTTTTTTGGGTAAAGGGGAGTAATCCTGCACCCTGGTAAAATATATTAACCAAAAACGTTTAAGTACAACGGATGAGAGTGAATCTCTCACCTCGGCCCGTTACATGGGCAACAGACACACACTAAAAGTGCACTTAACCAAACAAATTACATAAGAAAGACATGCCAATCTTATGAACTACCAAACAACCAAATTTACTTCCTACCACAACCTAAGAGACTAACATCATAAACAAAAGATTTCCGCTTGGAGATTAGTTCTCTCCCCTTGGAGATTTCCGGCCGCCACCCTTAAGTACTTTCCGGCCAAAAACTGTTCTTAATCGTCCTCTCTATCCTTCCAAAGGGTATGCAATACGATCTAGGATTAGTTATTTTTATAAGGGTGGTTGGATTCATCTTTTTCTTTCAATGCTAAACGGATTTCTCCTTGTTTTTTTCCTGGCCGAAACCCTAATATTATTATCATTCTCGTTTTTTGCTTAGGGTTTGTTTAACGATCTGTTACTAAGGAATCATTGTTAAATCGTTATTCAATTGTTCTGGCGATTCGTGACTATCCTAATCTCTAGGGTTTACTTGCAAGAACGATTCCTGCTTTAGGGTTTCGTATTTATTGATCCGATTCTCTTACCGCCTTTGGGTTTTTTCTCGATTGGTTCGCTACCCTTATTCCTAAGTCGCTTTCTATCTATATTATGGTCGATCTTGGTATTCAATTTTATTCTAAAAACGATACCCTATTTTAGGGTTTTATATTACTCGGTTTTGAATACTCATATGGTGATTGTGCCGCACGTGCGCTCATGTTTATATTTTGTGTTATGCAAGTTGAATCAGCAATCCATTCTCTCATGTATGTCGATCTTCGATCGTGGTGGTGTTATGTAAGTCATTATGTGGTTAGTGGTTATATTCTGGTTCTGTGATGATCATGGTTCATTATTGGTACGCTGGGTTTGGGAGAGTGAAAGTCAAGTTCATGTTGTGTAAGTCAAGTTTATTTGGTTCTTGTTCAAAATCAATCTTGGTTGCTACCGGTCGATTTGGATGTTTTAGATTTATTGGCTCTTATTCATCAACTACTCGATCATTAATGGAAGTTAGGGTTAAACCCTATCAGTATGTTACCGATCTACTTTTGGACCCGATTTTGATCATGAGGTTGGTTGGTTTATTGGTTAGGTTGTGTATACCCTATGTATTCGCTAATGCCCGGTCACGATACATTGATTTTCATTCATGCTAGAGTTTCATCCGTGGAGCTCTTAGTAGGTGAGGTATTTGGATCATGTCGTTTGTTTGGTATGTGCTTGATATTGCTGGAAGTTGGGGTTTGTTAAACCCTATTATCGTCCTAAAACTAGTCCTTTAGCATGGTGTTGCTGTTGGATTGTAGTTTTGGGTTTCTATGTTCTTTGGCAGATTCTAACTTGGATGTGTGGTCAATGATGGTTAGGAGCTGCTATTGTGGATGCTGCTGGTTTTATACGCACTGCTGGTTATTCTTATTGGTGTTCAGCTTTGCATCTCAACATACACCTTTGGAGCGAAGTTTGAGCTTACCGCCTATCCGTGGTTTTAGAGTCCCGTCCGATGTTTAGTTATAAGTGTGGTCAATCACGCTTATATTGTGTTATAGGAATGATGTTGCATTCCTATAGAGAGTCTCGTAAGTGTCCTGGATCGTGATGAGGATTCACCTCATCCTTTGTATTTCATTGTTTTATGTAATATATTTTACCGGGTGAATTAACCCTTTACCCAAAAAGAGACTAACATCATACATGTCACACATATCCTCCAAGTGTCTCGGTAGATCGAGACTTGCTCAAAGATAATCATCAAAATCTTCAAGATCAAACCCCACCACCCCGTAATCCAAAAATAACGCCATAGGGTTATCTGCTCCAAACCTCATCCTCTTCACCGCTGTAATGTGTCACATTCTCGACTTTAGAAAACGGATTACTTACCTTGGTAGCGTAAGAAGTCACAGCCTCCTGAGGCTTAGAAGCCGCACCAATATCAATACGAGAGTCCTTCCCACTAGAACCATCAATACCGCCTCCTTAGTAGTACTGTAAGACTTCCCGCCGCCGCCACTGAGTAGAATCAACCACAAGATTGGGATGCCCGTGTCATCTTCCACCTCAAGAGTCCCAAAAGAGTTAGACGAGTAATTGAGTACCAGTAGCATTAACACTAGCAAATGCCGTGTCTTCGCTCTTTGCAACATATACCGCTTCCTAGGTGCAAATCTAGGACCCTTTCCCATATTAATACCACCACCATCTTCGCACCTTTAGGTTTGGCTTTCCGATTCTGCACCACCTTAAAACCATCATCAGGTTCTTCCACATTCGAGGTGGGAGGGACATCATTTTGCTCCTTAATACTCTTAGGACAACAAGCATTAACATGCCCAAACACTTTACATTCCGCACAATGTGGCGGCTTCCATTCATATTCCACCTTGATACTTGCCGTAGTAAAACCACTATCATCCTTATTAGGGATCGCCATAGTCACCACATGTTTTAGCTCGATTCTCGATGATAATTCCACAAGAGCAAAAACTTATGCACCCCATGAATCAACACACATGGAACTAGTAAAAGCATCTAACATAATCGGCTTACCCACTTGAGTAGCAATTAAGCTCAACCCATCTTCCGAATATGCAAGTAATGGCACATTATGCAATTTAATCCAAACGGGAACTCTAGTAACCTCACTTTTAGACAATAGCACATCAGGAGTCCATTTAGTGAGAATGAGAGGAGAATTGCGAATAATCCAAGGGCCCCGTTGAAGAACATTCTCAACACCCTCTTTAGAATCGAATTTAAAGAAGAAAACACCATCATCATACTTCATTAGTTTCTTAAAACCAAACTTACCCCACATGTTGGTGACGTAGTTCTGAACCAAAGGAAATGCAGCATTCTTGCCAACAAAGAAGCCAACAAGTGTATTATCATAGCGGTTGAATACACCCTCCATAGCAGCCTTTGGAAGCACCGTATCATGATTTTCAATGCAAGTCTCATTCACCAAGGCACGAAAATTAACTCTCCGAGAGACACGTTCCGGGTTTAATACATTAGCAAATGACCTCACTTCGTTATTTTCACTACCAATCACGTCAGGACCAGAAGTAGAAGCATTTACCACGTTCTTGGGTGTACACACATTAGGACCAGAATTAGAAGCATTCACCACATCAGCAGCAATAGTCGAATCCAACCCACCCACAAAAGATCAACTCCATGTGAACTTCATAACGACAAGGTGAAATAACCTTGTCATAATGAAACCAGTAGCAGCATGATAGAGCATAACAAAGAAATAAGGTCTTAGAAAACCCTAACAACCATGCATCGAACCTACAACATACATGCCATGATCACCCCGTCAAAACAGCCACGTAATATCAATTTCAGCATGAATAAGGGCACCAGGCAACGAACCAAGGGTGATGAAACCCTAACATGTAGATCGAATGTGCAACAAATAAGGACCAGATCCAAAAACATGGTAACATGAAAGAGTGCAGGAACATATCACACCCAAACGATCTATAGAGTTTTTGAATAAGAACCCTAAAAACTTAACTTCCAAGTGAACAGCGCACACAAACTTAACATCCAGGTCGATCCACCATAAATCAATTCATAGAGAATCCAGCAAACCCTAAAATCACCATCGATGTAACAATCCAAAACCAGGATCATGGAACAATAATAAGGTTAGCATAAAACCGGATTCAGAATCACCAAAATAAGGCAACGAATCCCTAACAACCACCAATAAGACATACATGTCTCTCCAAACCCACTTATTAGACCACTTATATCTGCTAAAGAACTTGCCATCATCATATCCACGTGCAAAAAACCCACCAGCGCTAAAGAAAAAAACGAAACCCTAACAAGGGTTCCATTCCAATAGATCCACGCACTAGTAGAAACGCTGCTGTCAAATCTAGAACTTGGGTTGTTTGCCAAGAAGTGAGGGACTCAACCAACTAAGCTAAGAGCTCCTTCTTATTAGGTTCAGTTAATAATCACGCTCTAGTTACATGGTACGAGCCTATAGAACAGATCCTGTTCAAGTAAGGTCGTTTTTTTTTCAGATCGATCTTATAAGGGTCGATCTCAATTGCTCCTATACTGAACGATTACCATATCCTATTTTTTAGGATTTGGTTATTATTTCGATTGCAAGTAAATCCTTTTTTAGGGTTTGTAGTGGGACTGTTTGACGATTGCTTGTTCTACACCATATGTGAGTGTGAGTGTAAGTGGGTTTTGGAGAGTTATAAGTCAAGTTTGAAGGTACGCTTGTTCAAAAACCTATCATACTTTCACAGATCTGCTATTCAACCTCTCCATTCGTTAGTCTTGTGATTGTTATTATGGGACTAGGGTTTGTTAACCCTGATCGTTGTCCGGCAGAATCATATTACTATCAGATCTTGTGGTCCGTAATATGATGTCTTGGAAGTTAGGGTTTGCTATAAACCCTATTTATGATTATTTGTTGGTGACGTGATTCGATATGCTGCTAGAATGGGTTATCTGACGCATGTTTTGGGCAGTCTGATCATGTGTTCATCATGTAAGTTTGATGTGATTTAATGTGTGTTAGGGTTTCTTTAAGTCCTATTGGTCTTTTCGTTGGTAGCTTGGTCAATTTGATGACATAAACCCGAACGTTTTAGGGTTTTGTTTCTATAGGACTGCTATTAACGAGGCTGGTTTAAATCGATCTGTGCTAATTGTTTATTCTCTATCCATCTGTTGTTCGTGAGTTCTTTAGAGAAGTGATAAGTTGGTGATCGGTTATGGTCTATTAGTATGTTGATGGGTCATGTTCTTTATTGCATGTCGTGTGTGTATTGCTGCGTGGTCTTACCATGGATACACAACACGTTGATGTTACTTAGCTACGTGATCATTTCATTCCGGATGTTATATGGCTATTGGTGTTTATGTGCATTTGGGGTTGAAGTCGATTGGGATGCTAGGTGTTGAAGATGCATCTTTCACCTATGGAATTTATGTTCTATCAAGGTGTTATTGCTAAGACTTGGTGTTTGGATGCTTTCTTATCTGGGTTATGGTGACAGTTTGTTGTCACATTCGGTTGTGTGTATGTTCAGGTTCTATGTTGATGTCAATTATGTCCTATGATGATGGGTGCTTTGCTTTTTGGAAATTGATTTGAAGTTCTATGATGGCTACACATTTGGTGCTACCTTAGTGATTCAAGTTTTAATTTTCTATTTTTATTCACTTGTATAGTCATTGTATTTTGTAAGTTATAAGAATGGCATGTCATTCTTATAGGAGAGTCTGTAAGTGTCCTAAGGGACTGAGATGAGGGATGTCACTCTCATCCATTGTACTTCAATGATTTTAGTGTAATGCATTTTACCAGGGTGAAAATCCCTTTTACCTAAAAAAAATTTCGTATAAATATTGACAATGGTTCTTGTCCGCAATTAGCACAATTACATTTGATTTGTATCAGTTTTTTTGGTAACTTATACGGAGTAGCTTGATTCGTTTAGCTGTAACTAAAAATCACTGATATGGAATATCCTAAAAAAATTATTTGCAATGATAGTCTAATGCTGCATTTGACACCTTCAAGGTGCAGAGTGAATGAAAGAAGGGAACGATGCGGTCAATTATTAGGAGTAGTTTGAGATGGAAGGTGAACATTTTAAGAATGTGATTGATACATAGTTGCAAAAAGCACCAATTCGAAAGGTTACATGATTTATGAAGTTAATAGTGTGTTTTCATAGGTGGTTTACTTCATAATTTAGTACGCAACTAGTATGTTTTCATAAGTAGTTGATGTTTTATTAAATATTTTGCAGTTAAAAAAGGGACAATACATGAGGCTCTGTGGTCATTCTCAAGAAAAGAATTTTCAGCTGTTTATGGGTGTATTCTTCAATCATATGTAACTTACTTTGTTACTTCCGATCTTGTGCTAACTCATTTCATAGATTGATTGGAAAACATATTCACCTGATCACTTTGGCGATATTAAAGAAATTGTCAAGTCTGTTAGGTTGCTTAAAGTGGATAGCAAACCATAAGCTCCGGCAAGGATCATATTTATATAATTTGTTCTAGACCTAAATTGTGGTACTTTGGCTGTAGAACTGAGTTACTATTTTCGTTATATTACTGTTTATTTCAGGGCTAGGTGAAAGTCTTCCTAGGTCCTTGTGACCCGTTAATTCGCCTCACTTTCAAAAGAAACCTGCTGCATATAAGCTACCAAAGAGGCGGAGGTATGCCACGATACATGTCTTTTAGATTCTATGGAACTTAACATTCTGACTATATAACTAAACGTCTTGTAGTTTTGTGTAGTTCGTCAATTTTCAAAAAAGAAGAGCATGCACGGATATTTGACGGAAAGGAAGGATGGCGGTCCACCTTGAAAGCACAACTCCATAAGAGGGAATTTGTAGATGTAATTATTTTGCACAATAACTTGTAAATGACTGTTTTTTGTTACATAAATTCATTAAGGATTGCAGCTTAGAGGTATAAGTGAGGTGTTGTTGTAGCGCATAATTTGATATGATTAATATTGAAGTTATATTAGATCCAATTGTGACTTTGCACTTTAATTAAGTTGTAGATTCGGGAAATTTAAAGAAATTGGAAAATTTGGAAAAAAAATCATAAAAACATTACTCACAAGGACCGGTTTTTATATTCTACAAGGAGCGTGCATAGTCCATAATCAAAACCGGTTCTAACAAGAAAACGAGTCTTAATGTTTCTATTAAACACCGGTTGCAGAACCGGTTTCTATGTGTTTGGGTCATAGAGATACCCCCTCAGGGAGAGTGGTTCCAAAACCGGTCTCCATGAGCCATTCCAACCGGTTTCCATGAGTTTTTTTGTAGTAGTGATGGTTGTATTCCTATATTCTTGTGTTGTGATTTCATCATTCATCACTTGTATATACTGAGCCGATCATTATGTTCTTATATATGTTATGATTTTGTTGTGACAAATCATGATTCACTTATTCCTGTTTATAACGATACCATTTCATTGACTTAAAGTAATGATCTCGACTATTATTATATTTATAATATGTAATCACTTGTGCTATTATCGATGATTCTTAATTCTGGTGTTTATCTCTTGGTAATTTTAAAAAATGGTCAAGAAGAAAGCTACCTCATCCACCATTACTCCAACCGCTGTCCGAAAGATGGTCGCTGATAGTGTTAGCGCTGCCATTGCCAAGCATGTTGCTGACGCTGCTAGAGCCGAAGCTTCATGCACTGCTGAAGCCGAACGTGTTGCCTAAGCGACACGTGAAGCTGAAGCTGCCGCTAGAAAAGCCGAGATTACAAGAGAAGCTGAGATTTCAAGAGAAGCTGAGATTGACCGAGAAGCAGAGATTACTCGAGAAGTTGATGTTGAACGTGTTGCCCAAAGACGCGTGAGCCGAGGTCGCTTGTTTGCCAAGCCAAGACGCGCTGTCACCGCAAAGACGTGTTATTGAAGTGGCAAACTCGAATGAAACCAACACTATAACCAATCAAAGTGAGTCCTCCATAGCCCGCAAATGTAGCTACAAGGGATTCATGAACTGCAAGCCTACCTTTCAAAGGCACTGGAGGTGCTATTGGTTAACTTAATTGGTTTGAGAGATTTGAGACTGTATTTCTTCTAAGTGACTGCACGGATGATTGCATGGTTAAGTTTGCTACTGGAACTTTGCTAGAAGATGCGTTATCTTGGTGGAAAGCTTATACCCAACCAATCGGAATGGAAGAAGCTTGCAGGATTTCCTGGTCTGATTTGAAATAGCTGTTGATGAAATAGTACTGCCCAAGAACTGAGATAAAGAAGCTGGAGGATGAATTTTACCACTTGTCTGCTACGGGTAATGACCTCAAGACACTTCAAGAGATTCCACGAGCTGAGGGCCATGTGTCCTAATCTGTTTCTTACAAATGAAAAGCTTTTTGAGAGTTTGATCGGGGGTTTACCCCGAAGCATTGAAGGAGATGTCATCGCTTCTAACCCAAAGACTGTAGAAGAAGTTGTCACTGTATCCCACCGCTTTATGGAACCGATACTGAAGCTTGGAAATGCACAAGGCTCGAATGACAACAAAAGGAAGTTTGATGATCGAAGGAACATGAACCCCAACCACCATCAGTCCAACAACTTATCACAATTCAACAAAAAACGCAACCACAACAACAACAATCAGAACAACAAAACAACAACCAGTACCACCAAAACAGGAACCAACATCATAAGCAACAGATTTTTGTTTCCGGACCTCATTCCCTGTGTAATAGATGTTTGTTGCACCATTCTGGACCCTGCACTGTGAAGTGTGACAAGTGCAACAAAGTGGGTCATCAAGGTAGGAATTGCCAAAACCCTGAAAATGGGAACAACATGCCGTTGGCAAATATGAGATGTTATGGATGTGGAGAAAAAGGTCATTTCAAGAATCAATGCCCGAAAAGGAACGCCGCTCAACCCAACAATGCGCGTGCAAGGGCATATGTGCTAGGAGATGGAGACGTGCCATTGAACCCCGATGTTGTAGCGGGTACGTATTCTCTTAACAAACATTCTTTAAAAATCTTATTTGATTCTAGAGCCGACAAGAGTTTTGCATCTGCTACCTTAGCACCATTAGTTGAAATCATCCCAATTGCCTTAGACACAACTTATGAGATAGAGCTAGCCGATGGGAAGATAATAGGAACCAACACTTTAATTCGTAATTGCCATATACTTTTGCAAGACCAACTGTTCCTCATAGATATTTTGCCGATCAAGCTTGGTAGTCCACGAGGATCAAAGTAGAAAGTACTTGAGTATCATATCCTATGCCAAGTCGATAAAGTACATAGAGAAAGGACGTTATGCCTTCTTAGCTCAGGTAACGGAAAATAAGTCTGAAGAGAGACGACTGGAGGATGTGCCTGTAGTTAGAGAATTCCCTGAAGTATTTCTGGAAGATTTACCTGGTCTTCCACCTGCTCGACAAGTCAAATTTCAAATCGATCTTGTACCTGGAGCTACACCCGTAGCACGAGCACCATACCGTTTAGCACCCTCTGAGATGCAAGAGTTGTCTAAACAACTACAAGAGCTGTCTGACAAAGGATTCATTAGACCGTGTTCCTCACCCTGGGGAGCACCGATTTTGTTCGTCAAGAAGAAGGATGGATCATTTCGGATGTGTATCGATTATAGAGAATTGAACAAGCTCACAATCAAGAACCGATATCCCTTGCCAAGAATCAATGATTTGTTTGATCAGTTACGGATCGAGTGTATACTCGAAAATTGACCTGAGATCTAGATACCATCAGTTAAGGGTGAAAGAAGAGGATATTCCAAAGACCGCATTTCGAACTCGCTATGGTCACTATGAATTCCATGCAATGCCATTCGGTCTAACCAATGCGCCTGCTGTACTTATGGACCTCATGAATAGAGTCTGTAAGCCCTACTTGGATAAATTCGTCATTGTGTTCATTGACGATATTCTCATCTACTCTCGTAATAAAGAAGAACATGCTGAACATCTGAGAACTATCCTGAAATTACTCAAGGATGAAGAACTGTACGCTAAATTTTCCGAATGCGACTTTTGGATCGAGACAGTCTAATTTCTTGGTCACGTAATCGACAGTAAAGGTATTCATGTGGATCTCGCAAAGATCGAATTTGTTAAGAACTGGTCCGCACCAACCAACCCCACCGAGATCCGTCAATTTCTAGGTCTTGGCGGTTATTACCGGAGATTTATCGAAGGTTTCTCGAAGATAGCAAAACCATTGATGGAGTTAACCCAGAAAATGAAGAAGTTCGAATGGGGAGACGATCAAGAATCAGCTTTTCAACTCCTTAAGAAGAAGCTTTGCGAAGCACCTATCTTAGCTCTACCCGAAGGAGTAGAAGATTTTGTGGTATATTGTGATGCTTCACACTTGGGTCTAGGTGTTGTTCTAATGCAAAGGAACAAAGTAATTGCTTATGCATCCCGTCAACTCAAGACTCATGAGAAGAACTATACCACTCACGATATAGAACTCGAAGCTGTTGTATTTGCTCTCAAGTTATGGAGATACTATTTATACTGAACCATGTGCATAGTGTACACTGATCATAAAAGCCTTCAACACATCTTGGATCAAAAGGAACTGAACATGCGTCAACACCGCTGGCTAGAATTTCTCAGTGATTATGACTGTGAGATCCGCTACCATCCCGGAAAGGTGAATGTCGTTGCTGACGCTTTGAGTAGAAAAGATCGCCCTAAGCCACTTAGAGTGAGATCATTGGGAATGGTAATCAATTCACCCCTGCCATTCCTTGGTTTATTAAATCTATGCCTTTATTCTTACATGTTTGGGTGCCGAATATGAGGCTGGAAAAGGAGAAAATTACTAAGGTACCGATATGGGTGCATATCCATAATGTACCTTCTTTTTTATTCTGCAGCCGATATAAGTTTGATTGCAAAATGCTAAGCGGATATTACGGCTTGATGCGGTACTAATGCTATGTGTAATAATCCTTGGGGTCGCTATTCATATGCACGGTTCTTATTGAATTATCTGCTGATATGGATGTTTTGGAATCGATTGATGTTGCTATACCTCTGCCTAAGGGTAAGGGACATTACATGGATGTTTTTGAAGTCGAATATGAATGGTGGCCATCTTGGTGTTCTAAGTGTGTTTGTTTCAATCACGATGATGATGCTTGTCCTCTTAGACGAAAGCAGGTTACTAAGGGTTCTGATTCGGCTAATAAAGATATTGAGGTTAATCGTAACGTTCACTCTAACAAGGTTGGTAAAACGATTGACAAAGGTAATAAAGGGTCTTGGGGGTTTAAACCTAAGCCCAAACTATCGTATCAACCTGTTTCTAAACCCGCTACCAAGAAGAAGAGTAATGGCTCAAAACGTGATTTGGGGGCTGATCGTTTAAATCAGCCTAGAAATGATGGTTCTAAGTCACTTGGTACATCTAATGATGCGTTGGAGAGTGATTGTGGTCTAAGTAAGGTTGTCAAAAAGGTATCGACTCAACATGAGCAGCTTGAACAGGTGGACGCTAATTCTTCTTTGGGAGGTGTGGAAACCGTTTGTGAGGGCTGTAATTCTAAGGTACCATTGACAACTACTATTGAAAGTTTATGGAAGCATTGTTCTAATCCTGATGTTGCTTCTACGAGTAAGGATTATTTAGCTTTTGCTACTTCAGTGACAAGTGAAGTGGTTAAGAGCTCTATTATGGATTGTGATCCTATTTTGGATAGGGTTACTGAAAGTGATGATGAAGTGGATGAAGTTTATGAGAACTATGATGATATCAAGACATATCCCAAGATCAAGAGGTTCTTCAAGAGACTTCACGGTGCAAGGACGCAAGAAGAAATAGTTATATGCCATGTCATTTATGTTTTCTTTTGTGTTTCTTGTTGGTAGGTTGTTTTGTTTGCATGTTCACGTTTGTTAGTTGCACATGTTGTGCATGTTAGTTTAAGAATCCTTTGTACTTTAATGTTTTTTGGTGTAATGCATTTTACCAGGGTGAAAAATCCCTTTTACCCAAAAAAAATTCACCCCTGCCATCAAAACTTCTTGAAGCTCAAATCGAAGCTCTTAAAGAAGAAAACAGGCCGAATGAGAAGATTTATGGCAAGCCGGAGAATGAAAATGTTTCTCGCCACGGTGTACTGATCTCTATCATATCTGATCGAGATAGCCGATTTACTTTAAGATTTTGGCAAACACTCCAAAACGCTATGGGTACAAATTGGATATGAATAGTGCATACCACCCCTCAAACAGATGGACAAAGTGAAAGAACAATCCAAACTCTGGAAGATATGCTAAGAGCATGTGTGATCGATTTCAGAAAAGGATGGGATAAGCACTTACCTCTGGCAGAATTGTCCTACAATAATAGTTATCACGCCAGCATCAAAGCCGCTCCATTTGAAGCGCTTATGGAAGAAAATGTCGATCACCCACTTGTTGGGCGGAAGTTGGAGAAATACAACTTACTGGCCTTGAAATTTTCCAAGAAACAACTGAGAAGATAATGCAAATCAAGCAACAGCTACAAGCAGCTCGAGATAGATAAAAGAGCTATGCTGATGTCAGAAGAAAACCAATGGAATTCCAAGTGGGAGACCGGGTAATGCTAAAAGTATCTCCCTGGAGGGGAATGGTTAGATTTGGCAAGAGAGGAAAACTAAAACCATGATACGTAGGATCGTTCAAAATTCTGCAAAGAGTTGGTCCAGTAGCGTATAAGCTCGAGCTTCCGGAAGAGCTCAGTCGAGTACATGATACTTTTCACTCTATCCCCCCTTCTTTGTGTTTTTGTTTGTAACCTTGTCACTTATCACCATGAGTGACAATCCACCACCAAAAGACAATCCACCACCACATCAACGAGTTCCACTCAACCAACCACCACTTGACCCGCCAAGAGGCCGTACTCTTGGTGAATACTCTAGACTGAGCCATCAAGGCTATATGAACACCATTGAGCTCCCCATTCTAGCTCAAATTACGGCCCTGCGATCCGACACCATCCGGTTGGTGCAAAACGGATGTGCATTTCATGGACTTCATTCCGAAGATCCTAATCAGCATCTCAAGGACTTCCTTAAAATCGTTGACTCTATCGACCTTGATGCTACCACACGGAGACCACGCGCTAAGGCTCTTCCACCTCTCTATGGGACCAAGCTAATAATTGGTTTGAGCGACTTCCCGCCGGCGGATCCACCTCAAGTTGGGATGATCTCGCCACTTGTTTCCTCGCCCAATTTTTCCCACCGGGGAGAACTACCAAACTGAGGAATGACATCTTGATGTTCCAACAATGCCAAGGCGAAACTCTCTATGAGGCATGGACTCGATTCAAGGACTTGGTCCATAAAGTCCATCATCAAGGCATCAATCTTTGGCTTCAAGTCTAAATCTTTTACGATCAAACCAATTTCCTCACCATGCGATCCATTAACCGACCGGCCGGTGGAAGGCTCAGCAATCTCAACGCGGAAGAATCATGGGATGTCATTGAAGAGCTCGCCGGTCAGAGCTATTAAGATTGGAGTGAATCTTATGAAACTCCTAAAAGAACGGTAAATGTCGTATCAATACCTCATAGTCCTTCCAACATCACCGAAGAGCAAGTTTGTGCTCTTGAAAAAAGGATCGACTAACTAGTTGAGAAGCAAAAGAAAGCACCTGGACCAATCCATCGAGCAACGGTTAATTAAAGTCGATAGTCTCTCTGGTGACATATTGCGATTCCCTAATCTGCTAAAACCGACCTTATGCAATCCCTAACATCTTCTCTATTACTTTAATTTTGTCTCAGTTATGATCTTACATTCGTGTGGGATATAATTGTTATCAAGTTTATTGTGATCGCTGAAGTGTTAGGTTTTTTTTCTGTCGGTTTTTATTAGGGTTTCTTTCATTCGTTTTCTTAAACATCTTTTACGAACTGATTATGGATGATTCTGGTTAGATTGGTTGTGCTTTAATTCATGCCTTAGTTTGCACTAAGGCTTTCGTAGTGGAAGTTTGACGTTGATTTCCTGGTGTTTGGTGTTAATCGTTTTTTTTAGGGTTTTAGGGTTCGCTAGTTAATTTTCGAATTCTCTTGGTTCGCGACTTGTTCTTTTTGCAATATGGAAAAGAGTGGTAATGCTAGTGTTGATGTGGAAGCTTTAGAAGCTCGTATGCAAAGATTAAAACGGAATGAAGCTGGTACTGATGATGCGCCTCAACCACGTAAACCTCTTAGGATTTTACGTAACCCTAACATTGCTTCTTCTCATGTTACCTCGAGTTTAACTCCTGGTGGTTCTTCTTCTCACGATTCGTCACATGAGATTCCTTTGAACTATCGAGAATTTAACATTGACTCGAGTGTTAATCCAAAAGTACAAACTGCTGAACATGATTCGTTATTTTGGGGTGACACGGGTATTGTGCAATCTGAGTTCCCAACGCTTGGTGAGGTCTTGGGAGCGCTTAAAAGTGGTACTATGGTGGGTAATCATGACAATAGTGTCAATGGGGTCTTTGGGGTTTCTTTGGATAATGTTGTTAACCGTGATATGAGTGGTCTACCTAAAGGTGATGGAATCGGTGTGGCTAGTCAAGTCGGTAAACTTAAAGGTGTAGTTGCTACTTGAGAGCCCTATTGTCCAATCGTTCAAGTGCAACCTTCAACTTATGTTGGGGTTGCTAGTGGCTCGAATCGGTCCCCAGTAATACATCTACTCTCGTAAAGGTAAGTCCAACTTTCGTGCAATTAAAGTTGATAATATGTTTAATGGTGTTGACGTGTCCATTCCCATTAAGGTGGTTCAGAATGTTAGCACTAAATTTGATAATACATTGTATGGATACTTCATTGGTAAGCGTATTGCATTCCCTGTGGTTGAGTATTTTGCACGTAATAACTGGGCTAAGTATGGTTTAAAACGGATCATGATGAATGCAAAAGGTTTCTTTTTCTTTAAGTTTGACTCTCAGGTTGGTTTGGAGGCTGTTCTTGAAGGAGGTCCGTGGATGATTAAGAATAGTCCTATTATTCTTAAAAAGTGGACCATGAGTACTAGTTTGATGAAAGAGGAGTTCACCCGCATTCCGGTATGGGTTAAACTTCATGATGTTCCGTTATGTGTTTTTTCCGAAGATGGTATTAGTATTATTGCAACACATATTGGTACGCCTATCATGCTTGATTCTTTTACTAGCTCTATGTGTATTGAATCTTGGGGTAGGAGTAGTTTTGCCGTTGTTTAATTGAAATTGACTCTCATGTTCCCTTAAGGAATCTATTACTATTGGGGTACCATATTTGGATCAACCCGGTTTTCGCCCGAAACTATTAGGTGGAATATGAGTGGAAACCTCCTAGGTGTGATGTTTGTTTGATTTTGGCCACTCACTTGACTCTTGTCCCAAGAAAATTGTGACTTCACCGTTGTGGAGGATAAAATGATGGGTTTCAACTAGTTGGGAAAAGGGTAAAGCTAAGAGGAATGCTAAGGACAATAAAATGGTACGGTTTTAAACGGGTTCCAGCTTGGTAAAACATGCAAGATAGACCCAAAGTCGTTAACACACCTTCCACTAGCAATCCTCCTCAAGGAGTTGCTAGTACTAGTACGGAACTTCACTTAATCGTAGGTAAATCTAATGACCCTACCGATGTGGCTACTAAGGGTAGTCAACCTGCTCATGTTTCACCCATCGTAGCTCATAATATATCTACATCTAACCCGCTTGGTTCTTTGGCTCCGATGATGCCGATGAGACTAATGGTTTGGAGGATGATGATGAGGTTGTCAATGTTTATGATGAAACCGGTAATTTGTTTGGAAAATCGGGGCAAGCACTCTGCTCGAATGTCCCGATGTTTAGTATCGCCTTGGAATATAAGGGTTTGAACCATTCCCCAAACAAAAGAGGTTAAACAGTGGTAAACGATAATAATCTTAGTGTATGTGCTATTTTGGAATCTCATGTTGATGCATCGGTGGTTTATGATACATGTCGTAATGTTTGTCGTCGGTGGAAGTGGACGTCAAATGGTAGTCTATGTGATAAGGGGTCCCGATTATTCTTGGTTGGAATGATGATATTGTTGATGTTATGATTATGTCTCAAACTAACCGTGTTATGCATGTTCGATTAATACTCGGGACAAAGAAACGTTTTTCGCTTCGTTTGTATATGCAGATAATTATTATGTTCATCGGCGTGCCCTTTGGTCCAATCTTGTTTGCCATGCTGGGTTTATGCGAACTAGGCCTTGGGTTTTGTTGGGAGATTTTAATGCAGCTCTAAAATTGGAGGATCATTCATGTGGTACTTATGCTCCTGACATTGCTATGCGTGAATTTAAAGATTGTGTTCAGAAAATGGAGGTTGAGGATATTAATTGTACTGGCCTTCATTTTACTTGGAATCAGAAACCAAGAGGCACCTTTGGTACTTTGAAGAAAATTGATCGGGTAATGGGCAATCTGAAGTTTGCTGACTTGTTTCCAGGTTCGTTTGCTATATTTCAACCTTATCGTATTTCAGATCATTCTCCGTGTGTTCTGCGTATTCCCCAGGTAACTAAGCCTAAGCCTAAACCGTTCAAATTCTCTAACTTCTTGGTTCATAAAGATGGATTTAGCGATACGGTTACTGCGGGATGGAATATTCATATTCATGGTTGTGCTATGTATCGTGTGGTTCAACGCTTAAAGGGGCTGAAATCTTCTTTTCGTAAGCTTTTGCACACTCAAGGTAATCTTCATGAGCGGGTGGTTAGGATTCGGAAGGAGTTAGATGAGGTCCAAAAGGCTATTGATACGGATCCGTCTAATTCAGATTTACGAGAGGAACATGCTCATTATCTTCTTGCATATAAGGAGGCTACGTTAGATGAAGAACGGTTTTTAAAACAGAAATCTAAAGTTCAATGGCTTCATGCAGGTGATTCTAATACGGCCTACTTTCACAATATTGTTAAAAGCAAATGTGCCCGTAATCGAATTGAATTGGTTAGAGATGCAAACAATGTCTTGTTCGAGGGTAATCAGGTTGCAGGTGCTTTTGTTGCTCACTATGAACAGTTTCTTGGTATGGAAGGAAATTGTACTCTCTTTGATGATTATGGTATATTCTCTAATGTTCTTCCTCAAAGAATCGGGTCGGATCGATGGTTCGTCATGTTACGGATGCGGAGATTAAGGATGCTATATTTTCTATGGGGATGATAAAGCTCCCGGTCCCGATGGTTACACTGCTTTCTTTAAAAAGCATGGGATATTGTGGGTCTTGAGGTAAGGATCATTGCATGTGACTTTTCATTAATGGTAAGCTTCTCAAGGAGATTAATCATACTATTATATCTTTGATTCCTAAAGTGTCTACCCCATCTAAGATTAATGATTATCGGCCTATTTCTTGTTTGTAATGTCATGTATAAATGCATTAGCAAAATCCTTGCTAATCGTATTAAAGAAGGCCTTGGTCAGTTGGTTAGTATTAATCAATCGGCATTTGTTCCTGGTCGTCGTATATCTGATAATATATTACTTACCCAAGAGCTTATGCGGAATTATCATAGAGGAAGGGGTCCTCCTAGATGTGCGTTTAAGGTTGATATTCAGAAGGCATATGATACGGTTGATTGGAATTTTCTTAGGGCTATCCTGATTGGTTTTGGTTTTAACTCCAAAATGGTTGATTGGATCATGGTTTGTGTCTCATCTACGTCTTATTCCATATGTGTTAATGGCGATCTTCATGGCTGGTTTAAAGGTAAGGGGGCCTTAGACAAGGTGACCCGTTATTCCATACTTGTTTACCGGTTATGGAAGTGCTAACTCTTATATTGCGAGAAAAAGGTTTCAATGCGGTTGATTTTCGTTTCATCATTTGTGTGAGCAATTAATTATTAACCTTTGTTTTGCGATGACCTCTTCTTGTTTGCTAGAGGCCATCGTGATTCTATTAATGTCATTATGCGTGCCTTGGAGGATTTCAAGAACTTTTCGGTCTTGTCCCAAGTATCCCTAAAAGTACAACTTTCTTTGTAATGTTCCAAATGCTATTAAAGTTGCTATTCTCCGCCTATGCCGTTTGTAAGGTTCTCTCCTGTTAGGTACCTTGGTGTCCCCTTATATCATCAAGACTTCTTTATAGGGATTGCAAGGTGCTTGTTGAAAACCGAAGGTCGTGTGAATGATCAAGCAATAAGTTCTTATCTCTTGCGGGTAGGCTTCAATTGGTGAGATCATCTTATCGTCGATGCATTTATACCGGGCTTCGCTTTTATCCTTCCTACTCGATATCCATGAGCTTGAGCAACTTATGAGGGGTTTCCTTTGGTGTCAAGGAGAAATGAAAAGGGAAAGGCTAAGGTTGCTTGGGATTCTGCTTGTAAGCCAACGAAAGAAGGTGGCCTTGGTATTCGCTGTTTGGAGGATTTTAACATTGCTCTTATGACTACTCACATTTGGAGTATTTTGACACATAAAGAGTCATTATGGGTGCAATGGATCCATTCGTATAAACTTCGTGGGAGAAGTTTTGGGATGTCCCTTGTTTGGGGATGTTAGGCGGGGTTGGCGCAAGCTACCGCCATTAGACCAAAGGTTCGTCCTTTTATTTGGCATAAGATCAATAGGGGAAGGACACTTGGTTTGGTTTGATATGTGGTGTCAGTTAAGCCCGATTCGTAATTTACTTACTGCTAGAGATATTGCACGAGCGGGGTTTAATTTATCTGACTCGGTTTATGATCTTATTGAATCTGATGGTTGGCGATGGCCATTGGATTGGTTATCTCGATTTCCATTGTTAGATGCTCTCCCGGTTCCTACTCTAAATGATATTGATGATGGATTATTATGGCGTAACCTGGATGGCAATTTTAGTTGTTTTTCAGTCTCGGGTGCGTGGGAATCTCTGCGTCTAAGGGCTGATTTGGTTGAATGGTGTAATGTTCCTTGGTTCTCTCATTGTATTCCAAGGCATGCTATACATCTGTGGCTCGCTATTAAACAGAAGCTAAAGACTCAGGATAGGATGCGCCAATGGGATGTTGGTCCTGACGTTGATTTGGCTTTGCTTAGATGCCCGCTTTGTGAATTGGTTCCGGATTCTCATTCTCATTTATTTTTGAGTGCCAATTTTCTATGCGGTTTGGTTTCAAAGCGGAGTTTATCCGGTATGGATGCAGTCCCACCTTCGTTGGAGAGTATTGTTACGCTTCTTATTCCTTTATCTAAGGGCGGTCGGTTAGTAGTATCCTTTCTAGATTATTGCTTGTCGCTACTACTTACTTCGCTTGGATGGAACGCAATTCTAGGTCGCTCAAGCGTAAGAAGTCTTCATTCTTTGAAATGGTTAGCACCATTGTCTCTACTATTCGGTTGAAGTCGGTTACTTTCAAGTTCAAGAAGCTAACCTCGAGGTCTCGATTGATTTTGGATAAATGGAAGATTCCAAGTATATGTATACACGAAGGAGTGCCGGTAAGGGTTGTACTCTTTTCCCTACTCCAAGGTTTTTCCTTTGGGTTTTTCTTGGAAAGGGTTTTAAGGAGGCAAACTTCACAGGTTAACTTGCTCCTTCGTGGAGTGGTGGATGCGGATGCTCGCTTGGTACAAGTTTTTTACTTGTTTATGCCTAGTTTGTTGATGTAATATAGCTAGGTTTTGTGTTTATGGCATGTCATAAACACTAGTGTTTATCAAGCTCTTCGCTTGAGGTTAATGTGGTACTTCACCACATTCCATTTGTATTTAACATTATTTTTGGTTATATATTTACCGGGTAAACCCTTTACCCAAAAAAAGAGATTTATGGAACTTCATAATACCATGTAACATTGGTGACTTGCCGATCAGGGATCCGATGTAAGCATAATGCCGCTATTAGTCTATAATGAGTTGACTAAGGAGAAACCAACCAAGACCAATCTTAGACTTTCGTTAGCAAATCATTCATATGTTTATCCCTTAGGAATAGTGGAGGATATTTTAATTAAGGTTGCAAGTGGTATCTATCCGGTGGATTTTGCAATTGTAGACATTGAGGAAGATGAACACATGCCATTAATCCTTGGAACACCTTTCGTAGCCACCGCCAAGGCAACAATCAAATGCGGTGAGGGTGTTATGATACTTAAAAGTGAAAAAAGCAAAGTTAGGATACCTATTCCTCCGAGATATCCTTTGAAGATTAAGGAGAGGAAAAAACAAAATTCACGAGTCTCCAATAGTGCAGTTAAGAGGAAAATCGTTGAATAAGAAGAAAAGATTAGGGAGTGCATGAGTAAGGAGATAGATTTAAAAAAATGGAAACGTGATAAAAACACAGGGTACAACTACACCACGGAAACACTCCATCAAAAGAACACTGAAGAATTCTTGCAAGGAGACAAGGTGCTCTTGTAAATTCAAGATTAAGGGCATTCAGAGGAAGGAATAGGCCAAAATGGTGTGGCCCCTATACGGTGAAAGAGAAAAACATAAGAAATGGAACCATTATGCTATTGGACGACGATGGGAGGGAGTTCACGGTAAACATACAATGTGTACAACCCTATGATGAAAAATTAGTGAATGAAAATGATAACGGTAAGGAAGTAACGTAGGAGCATGACTTCGAGTCTAGCTACAAGACTTATAAATAAAGAAAAGCGCTTCGTGGGAGACTTTGCTTGTTTTGTTTTTCTTAATTGTTTGCTTGTTTTGTTTTTCGATTTGTGTGTTTTATAACTCTTTCATTGTTGTTTATTCGCATGTTAGACTTTGTGAAAATGCTTTATTTTGTCTTTAACCTTATCTTAATTACATATAAAGGTATTTTACAAAAAGATAAGTGTAGGGAAGATCACATAAGTTTTTGAGAACATGAACATGAGAATTAAAACTATTAAAATTGATATTTATGTGAGTTTGTTAGAGTCAAATGCTTGTATCGAGTCAAAATGGATGTTTTGTAGGAATTTTTCTAGGTTTTAATGATGTAATTTTTCCAGACTTTTTCCAGAAAAACGCAGCAGACCACTTTCTGTCAGACAACTGACGGCGTCAGATTAAAGCCCGACGACCTCGTGCTATGTAGAAACAAAATGATCGCTTTTTCGTTTTCATGCGTAGTCAGAAATTTTGGAAATTCCAAGGTCTTAATTTTCCGTAAAACGCAAACATCCATTCCACAAGCATTATATCTTACTTGCTTTTAGTGTAGTTGTGTGTCATAAATAGTTTTACCGCCGATTTTACGCGAAGGTTTCGTTTGTTTTCTTATAAGTGTGCAGGTTATATTGGACATGCAGAAGAAACATATATTTGATGAAGCTTATTACTTATGCATTCTTCTTGGAAGAGAATTTAACCACAACTTCATACTTACCTTCCTTTATCATAACTTTGATGCTTTCGGGGAACATTGGGGACAATGTTCAGTTTAAGTGTAGGGAAGGAGAATGTAACAGGAACTTTGAAACTATTTACTCACTTGATCATTTGTCTTGTCCTTAGTAACTTGTGTAATAAACAATGAGAAATATTCGTTAGGGCAATTTTAGCACCAAATTTAAAATTTTTATGACATTTACAAGCTAAACTTTAGTCTTAATAAAGCGTCTCATGGATAGGAATCATATAACTAGCACAAAAACCGTTTACCACTCAAACTCCACCACAAAAATGTGAGGTTCGCCCCTAGATCTTTAGGAATAAAAACATTCATCTTTAATGCTTAGTGAGTGTACCGGTAGTATAATAGATTCTAGAACTTGTTTTGTGATGCATTCCGAGATCGCTAGTGAGACTACACTTTTGTAGCTAGGAGTAACTAAATGATAAGAGGCATTAGGATAACCCTTGTTTGAAACCTGTATTATAATTACATCTTCCACATCGGTTGAGTAATTACCCCACACCTTTGCTATGTACTCACCTTTAGTACACGATACCCCTAATTAACCCCTCAGAGCCTATCCTTTTCGCGGTTCTCTGATGTTTTGGTTTTCCGAAATATCAATGAAGAGCATTTTTTACAATTCACCCCCAAATGTACACCCAAATTGCCTTAGCCTACCTTGTATGCACTCATCTTTAGTGCATTATTCTTATCATTACTTAACCCTTAGTTCAATTATCTAGTTACTTGTATGGTTGCTAAGTCGAGTCATATCTTTTGTTCACAGTTTTGGGATGATTGGGACTCATTGGTAAAAGTAATATTTTATGGAGTAACGGGAAAGAACGATAAATTCAAATTCCCTTTGTCTACATAATTAAATACTCCAAGTTTTTTGATCTTTTCAAATCGGGTCAATTAGTGTTAGAGAAATAAAAACTCAAGTGTAGGGATGCTCCTATAAATCCCTTATATTTTGATATTATCGTAAAGGATGGTAGAGTAAAAAGGTATGAAAAAAAATCCAAAAAAGGGAAAAAAAAAAGAGATGTCAAAAAAAAATAAAGAGAGAAAAATTTACGGGCTACCATCCTACATCTATCTTTATGTTTATGTTTTTAGTTTATGTTTGTTTTATTTCAAGTTATCTAGTGTTAGTAAGTCGAGTCTTGGCTTAGCAACGCCATGCTTTACATTGCTTGTAACATAAGATTTTTGACTTGCCACCAGTAAATATCCCCTATCCAAGAAAACCCTTTACTTCCCTACCATAAGCCTAGCGTTACAGCCCTTGTAAAGACCTCTTAGATAGTTTTTTTTGGGTAAAGGGGAGTAATCCTGCACTCTGGTAAAATATTATTAACCAAAACCGTTTAAGTACAAAGGGCGAGGGTGAGTTCCCTCGCCTCAGTCCCTTAGGACACTTACAGATACTCATATAAGCGTGACAAACCACACTTATAATAAACATTGAAAATCAAACTACAACGACTATAAAAAAAATTAAATGCTATTCAAGTAGACAAATACTTGAATCTTCAAGTTGTCATAGTAGTCAAAACTTCCAGCTTCAACTAATAACACACAAACCCGCAGCACCTTGATCACATGTGAGAAATTAAAAAGATACGACTTCAGCACCAAACCCCACCAACCATAATGATCCAAGGAACCAAACCATAGGGATTATAAACCCTAACTTCCACATAGCGTACCAATCAACCCAGTAAAATAAGAATTTTGCCCGGATACAAAGCATCAAAAGGTACTACTAACATGCTTCAAAGAGACCAAGAGGAGGTAAGGACCCTCCCCAATAGCTCAATGACACTCCACGAAGTCCCAAACACCCACGTATGAACAAGCACAATAAACATTATTAAGAACCATACTAATGTCTTCAAGGACTTGTACTTACAATCACCCACCATTCGTAATACAGACTATACCAAAAAAGATAGAACAAAGTACCACCAGGTCTGAATAATCACGAATACACCTTCAAGGGTTTAAAACAAACCCTAACATCCATGTAAACCAGCAGCATCGAAAAAACACACAAATTAAATAATAACAATGCCAATGAATTTGAACGATGACTAGGCTTTTAGAACAAAGATCCCTAAACCTGACTTCCAGCAACATAGCACAACCAGTATAAGGTGTAACGACCCTAACTTCTAGCAATGCCATGACAATAAACACTCAAACCGATCTGCTGGGGTAAAATTAGAAACATAGCAGCAGCAGGCAACTCCACCACCAGATCGATTGACAACAAACTTTCATTCTATTTAACCCACGTCCAATTCACATAGAAAGCGTAAATCATCATGAGATCCGTATAACAAACCCTACCAGGTTTGACTTGCATCCAGTAACAACCCTAACGAGGGGTTACATTCACCATTCATAATAAAAACCTAAAAGGTTTTATAAGACCACAAGCGCATAACCACAACCCATAATCGAAACAAGTAAAAATCTAAGAGGTATTTTAATCGTTAAGCGCATCCTAGTACACATATACAAGCGATCAAAACACCGAAACCCTAAAGAGTTTCATTCAATGATAAACAAAGCAGCCACGTATATGTACATCACCATCAAGAATCGACTGATAAAGAAGAAACCTTATAAAGGGTTTCGTATTAAGTGCATATTCAGCACATAAAATAATCATAAACGACCAGGAGAAAAATAAGCAGCTAACCACCCCCAACGAATTAGGGTTTCCTGGTCGTCAAAGATGTAACGATTTATATAAAAAGAATAAAGAATAAAGAGTCTCCCAACAGCCACCACTAGAATAAAACACAACCTAAATCAATTGCATACCAGTTAACAATGGTTGGTCACTCATTAATAGGTAGAGATAAGAGATAGGCTATGAAAATTGAACAGAAAAACCATGGTGGTGGCGGCCGGAAATCACCACACCTACAGAGAATTCTACCTCTTAGATAATTGTTTCTAGGTGCTTACGCCAAAGCGGTGGAGGCTTGATCTATTCTCAATCTTAGGGTAATCTATTTACTATACCAGGTAATGAGTGTTTATCTTCCATTTCCATTCATATTATATTTCATATAAACCCGAGAGATGAGAGAATCCAAACACCACTTGTGAGGTGCTAGTATATAATTTTCGTGCTTGTTATGACTATTGTGGTGATTTTACTTGTTATATACTATTTTAAACCAATGCTTCATGCCCCCTAACTTATAAATTGATTGGTCAAAAGCACATATACTTGAGGACAAGCAAATACCAAGTATAGGGATATTTGATAAGGATTTAAAACGTACGCTTTTAGGGGGTCATTTAAGCCCTATTTCGACACATTTATATCCGTTATTGCTTAAAATTGTTCTTTTTCACTTTTAGGTCTTTTGGAAGCAAAATGCTGGAATGAAGCATATTTGGACGAAAAGGAGCAAAAACATGAAGAAAATGGCAAAATCAAGATCGAAGACACTCAAGGCTGCTCAGCAGAACCTGACGGTGTCCCATCCAAATGGCGACACCATCCCTCTATGAGGACTTGATCGAAAAGTGCAGGCGACGGCTCAGTGGAATTTTTGGTCCTAAAGCCTGACGGCGTCACGCCTAATATATGGAGGGCGTCAATCACACTTTTCACTCCAGACGACCCAGATCCAAGACTCAAACGACGTCACAACTAAAGACCGACGGCGTCACAACTCTCAAGTGATGTTGTCCCATCGATGACTTGGCCAAAACGAAACCCTAATGACGACGACCTGACGGCGTCGCTAGCAAAAGCGACGTCGTCGCGATTGTAAATCTATATATAGAATTCGATTTTTCTGTATTTTAGGAAGTAGAATTTCGGAGAGAAAACTCTAACTCAGTTGTAGTCCGACTTGGACAATATTCTAGGGTCCCATACCCTATTTTAAACATCAAGATAAGTTTGTTAATCTAATTTATCATTATGTCTACCCCATGTTCAATTGATTGTGTGTATGCTTGCTTGTCTAACATGTCTAGCTAAATTACTTGTGTGTTTGCTTAGATCTATGAAACCTAGTTATTGATTGTTGTTAGGTTGTCTCTTGTCTTAATTGATATAGGCTTAGGAGTGCAACTAGGCTTTCGTTGTAGTTATTGCGTGAGTATGCTTGAAGATGATAGGGTGCTCGGAGGAAATAGCCTTGTGCTTGCCGATCCCGTGAATCCTATAGAAGAGATAACCTCATAGAACTAGGGAATACGCACACCCTACGACTAATAGGAATACAACGCGTTATGATAAAGGACGTGACAATTCAACCGACCAATAAAAGACAACTATGGAGTAATAGATAATTAGATAATTAGTATCTAAGTGAACACATCTTTAATCACCATATGAGCACACTTCAATTAAACATAGCTATTCGTAGTAATTAGATAATTAGATAATTAGTTAAGTAGAGAAATCGGTAGAAGTACCACCCCCCAACCATTTGCCCGGAGATTTTACCCTTGCTTTCTAAAAAACATAAAAAAGATAAAAGAGAATCATCCTCAACCCCACCTTCTCATCATAAATTTCTTTCTAGCATTCCTATTCCCCTAGAGAACGATGTCAATCCCTAGTCTTACCCCCATACTACACTATAATGATTAGGTTCACTGCCTAGAGGCTTGAAAAGCTTGCTCATAGAAAAGGAGGTTTTCTCGACCCCGAACCCTACTATCAGCATCTTAGGATCAGTCTATGTTATGGCATAGGAGACTTGGTCACATTAATTTCAAAACCATTAAAAATATTGTAAAAGATGGTTTGGTTATAGGACTGCCTCGAAAACGTTTTCAAAATGACCAGACTTGTGTAGCTTGCCCTCAAAGGTAAGCAACATAGAGCTTCTAGTAAGCCCAAGACCCAAAACTCTATTACTCAACCCTTATACATGCTTCATATGGACTTGTTTGGTCCTACATATTTGAGTAGTATTCAGCATAAGAGATACTGTCTTGTTATAGCATGTTTACTTAGGTTTACTTCCTAGGAGCTAAGGATGAGACTACTAACATTCTCACATCTTTCATTACAGAGGTAGAGAACCTAGTTGATAAGAAGGTAAAGATCATCAGGTGTGATAATGGGACATAATTCAAGAATAGAGTGATGGATGACTTTTGCAGGGGAAAAGGTATTAAAAGAGAGTTTAGTGTTGCTAGGACTCCTCAGCAAAATGGGGTTGCTGAAAGGAGAAATAGAACCTTGATAGAAGCTGCTAGGACCATGTTAGCTGATTCTAAGCTACCCATGACCGTTTGGGCTGAAGCAGTTACTGCTTGTTATGTTCAGAACAAGGTTTTAGTAGCTCATTCTCAAAACAAGACACCTTATGAGTTATTTAGAGGTAGATCTCCTACCTTAGAGTTCATGAGGCCATTTGGCTGACATGTCACTATTCTCAATACCTTGGATTATTTGGGTAAGTTTGATGGAAAATCTGATGAGGGTTTCTTTGTAGGATACTCTACTGGTAGTAAAGCCTTTATAGTTTATAACCTTAGAACCAGGAAGGTAGAAGAAACCCTGGATGTAGAGTTTTTGGAGAATAAGGATACAGTTGTAGGAGAAAAACCAAAATGGTTGTTTGATCTGGATTCTCTAACCCAATCTATGAACTATGTACCAGTGAATGCATGTACAAATACTAATGATTTTGCAGGTTCAGAAGAATATGTTGATACAGATGAACCAAGCATGGAGGAAGAATCAGATCACATTTTGGTGCACACTTTGAAAGACAGTTCTGAGGTTGCTTCTTCTTCAAAGAGTGATGATCAACCATCTCCTTCTGATGATGTACCAAAGGAGAATGATGTTGGTGTGGGCAATACTGGTGATGCAACTGCTAAGAACATAGACACTCCTGAAAGCAGTATAAAAAATTATGGTACTGCTAGGCAAAAATATGGACTGCTGGACAAAGTGCTAACACTAATGAACCACCAGTTAGTACTGATCCACCTATTGATCTTTTTGTTGATTTTGGAGCTGATCTCAACGGCATTCCTGTCACATATGATGTTCTATCAACTCCGCTGACAAACATTCACAAGAATCATCCTCTAGGAAATATAATTGGAGATGTGCAGTCTGGGTGTCAAAACCAGGAGACAAACACAAACTAAAGATCAACAAGGTTTACTTATGGCTATTTATGAAGAAATAAATCATAAAGAAGCAAACATCTGTTTGTTTGGATGTTTCCTCTCCCAGATTGAACCCAAAAATGTTCAAAAAGCATTGGAGGAAGAAAGATGGGTGGAAGCAATGCAGAAAGAACTCTTGCAGTTCAAAATTCAGGAGGTTTGGGTTCCCGTTAATCTACCTAAGGGTGTGAGGGTGATTAGTACTAAGTGGGCTTTTAGGGTGAAGAAAGATGAAAGAGGAATTCAAATCAGAAATAAGGCAAGGCTTGTGGCTCAAGGCTATACACAAGAAGAGGGAATTGACTATGAAGAGGTTTTTGCACTAGTGGCTAGGATTGAAGCAATCAGGCTATTCTTAGTCTATGCTTCATTCATGGGATTCATGGTATACCAGATGGATGTCAAGAGTGCTTTCTTATATAGCACAATTGAACAGGAGGTTTATGTCTCACAGCCTCTAGGTTTTATTGATCCTGTTCATCATAACAAGGTATATAAGGTAGTGAAAGCTCTTTATGGTTAGCATCAGGCACCAAGGGCATGGTATGAGACTTTAGCTACATATCTGTTGCATAATGGTTTTCAAAGGGGCAAGATTGATCAGACCTTGTTCATCAAGAAGCTCAAGGGAGATATCTTGCTTATACAGATGTATGTAGATGATATTATATTTGGAGAAGAAAGAGACGTGTATTGAATTTGAAAAGCTGATGCATGATAAATTCCAGATGAGTTCCATGGGAGAACTGACTTTCTTCTTGGGATACAAGTGAAGCAAACACCAGATGGTATATTTATCAGTCAAGATAAATATGTGGCTGACATTCTAAGGAAATTTCAATTTACAAATGCCAGAGTAGCAAGTACACCTTTTGACACTGAGAAACCATTGGTGAAAGATGAGTCTGGAGAAGATGTTGATGTTCACACCTAGAGATCCATGATTGGATCTTTAATGTATCTAACATCCCCCAGGACAAATATTATGTTTGCAATGTGTGTATGTGCAAGGTTTCATATTACTCCCAAGGTCTCTCACCTTACAGCTATGAATAGGATCTTTAGGTACCTTAAAGGCCATCCTAAGTTGGGCCTATGGAATCCTAGAGATTCCCCTTTTGATTTAGTAGCATATTCAGACAGTGATTATGTTGGTGCAAGTTTGGATAGGAAATCAACAACAGGAGGATGTCAGTTCTTAGGAAGAAGATTGGTTTCCTGGCAATGTAAGAAATAGACCATTGTGGCCACCTCTACAACTAAAGTAGAATATGCGGCTGCTGCTAGTTGTTTCAATCAAATACTTTGGACTCAGAACCAACTGCTTGACTATGGGTATAATTTCATGTGTACTATTATTTATATTGACAATAACAGTACCATTTGTATTATTAAAAATCCAGTTCATAACTCTAAAACAGAACACATAGAAGTCAGACATCATTTTATAAGAGATTGCAACGAGAAAAAGTTAATACAGGTTGTTAAGGTTGATACTGAACACAACTTTGATGATTTATTAACTAAAGCTTTTGATGTGGGGAGGTTTCAGTACTTGGTAACAGGTATTGGGATGCTTAACCCTTAAATGTTTTGATTTCTTAGTGTTTTTGTAACTGGAAAGAATTAGTACTGCTAGTTGTATCATATAGTACTGCTTTGTATAATTTTTACTGCTAGTGCAAATTTGTGTGTTGTAGTTTGTCCTGTTAGTCATACTTTGTATTATTATAAAGGAAACACTTTGCCGTAGCAACCCATAATTTTTCATAAGGTAAAATGACTATTTTACCCTTTGACTTCTTAAAAGTTGACCATGACTTTGACTTTTGACTATTACAATAACGTAAAAGCAATTACTATAACCGGTAGTAACTGGTAATTTCCCAAGTTAAATAATTCACTCTGTTTTGGATTATTACACTCTAAACATTTTTGTCATCTATGGCTATAAATAATTATTTAAAGTTGTTACTTTATTAATTATGAAAGTTTAACTGTGTAAACTTTCCTCGCAGTCAACAGAAGACTACAATAAGCCTATGTGTTCCAAATACTCTATTATCACCAATAGTCATATTTTATATGAACTATTGTCACTTTGTTATTTTTACGTAGAAATTTTACTATTTACGTAAAATGCGTGCGCGAACCTACGTTATTAGGTTTTAACAACATAGACGCACTCTACGAGACTTATCAAACATTTAATATACCTAGTTAGAGTATATTGATAAGTTTAAACATTTTTGTAAGTATTATATTTTTACGTTACCCGGTTTTAAGTTTCGTGACTTAAGGGCTTAACATTAGTAATTACCGGGACCAAACTACACCCCATAAACCAAAAACTAGTGCAAATAATACACACACTACCACCTCAAAAGAGAGGTGGCGTGCAATGTCTCATCACAAGGCAACTTGGCCTTCTCTTATCACACCAACTCTTGCACACTCCAACTCTTGTCCCCCAGTACATGATAACTCTTCATTATCACTTCATTCTCATCACTTTACATGAAAAAATCAACCAAATCCTCTCATCCTATCCTCAATGGTCGTTCATACCTAAACCCAAATCACCATCATCCACTTTGATTCATATAACAAGTTGTACAAGAAAGATGAAGGCCTAAGTGAGCTCTACATAGTCCAAGTTTTGTTTTAGTGATTCCATGGTTAGATTTGGAGTTATTCAAGGTGTTAGGGGCCGAGATAAAGGGGATTATTTGGTGATTAACAAGGGTTAGAATCAAGTGGATTGAAGATTCAAGACAAGGATTAGAGATTAGAAGGGTTAAGGGTTGAATTGTTCTTATGGTACTAGCAACTTTTCATCCTATCCCTTGTAAGATTTATCTTTATTTCATATTCATTCAATATGATTTTAATAATCTCTATAATTATTTGATGTAATTTGATATAAGTAGTATAAGTAATATTTGATGTAATTTGATATAAGTAGTATATGTAATTTGATATAATTATTTTATTTCATATTCATTCAATATGATTCTACATAAACTCAGGTGCACATAAGCAGAAAGTGAACGACAAAACCTAAAAAAGGCAAAAACTAAACTGACCTGTTGTTGACTGGAAAACAACCTTAGTAAGAACTTTAAGTGATATATTGATCATTTGAGGCTAATATAAAGCCAAGATTAAGTTAAGATTGTTGTCTTGAGGTTGTCTAACTTAGACACATCCTTAATATGGTCTTGATTAGTATTGCTTAACCATAACTTAGCCGCACGGCTAGTATAAGTCTAATGACCGAATTGATTTTAAAACTTGCTCACTAGACTTTGACAAACTAAGTAAATGACCATATGACATGTTCAACTACTTCACGACCTCTTGATTTTGATAGCCTGAACGATGGTACGAGGTTATTTATAAAAGGGCTATAAGCCAAACAACATTTAGGGAATACTTTTTTTTTGGGTAAAGGGTTTTACCCCGATAATTTAAGGAATACTTTAACTTAAGGATTCATGTATAACATCATATTGAAAGCCAACAAACTACATATACTTGTACACTTATATCGTACACTATACTAAAACACGAATACTATGCTTTCGTAGGTAATCGTTAAAGATCGTGATCTTGTCATACTCTACCGTTGATAAACATTATATCGTTACACTCCGCTGCTGATCACTACAGTGAGTTCATAGCCCCACATTCTATTACTTAATTGCTTTACAAACCCTTGGGGGGATACATGCTATTTTTAAACTGTACACATTGCTTTGAAACTATATGCTATACCTGAATGTATTATTTGCACTAAGTACCACTATTGCCAAAATTAAGTCCCTATTATCATGAACCATTAATCACTTACGGGTGAACGCGAATAATGTGGATAGATCTATTGGGATTGACGAATCCCGTTTGTTTGAACAAATCCGGTAAACAAGCGCACTCTATTTGAAGAACCATAGGTTTATTGGCAAATTACCTATTACGGCAACTGTTTGACAGAGACATGGCAAACTATTATATCAATTTCTATTGACAAGCTGTTAACGTTTTCGGTATCATTAACTTAGTGCCTCAATAATATCTATTTTGTTTTCTAAACTATGAATGTGAGACTAATTACCTCACGTTACGAATATTGTGTTCAACTAATTTCCTAAACTCTATGAATTTCACTCAACCTTTGTGTTGACAGTTTTAAGCATGTATTTCAGGTCCATATTGTACGAGGCTGGCACGGAGGAGCACGGATACTCAAGAAGGCTATAAATTTTACTATCATTCAAAAACCCATTTAATGTATTTTGTAAACACGGAACCATTTGGGACCTCATTTTTGTAAACTCTGATATTTATATAATTTGAATGATAAATCCTTTTTAAAACGACTCCATTAGAGTTTGTTTTCTATCGTTATGACTGTTGTGCCGTCGTAACACCCAGTTTGAATTCCGATGCATATCACGAAATTGGGGGAGTTACAAATTGGTATCAGAGTCTTAATTATAGAGAAACGGGTCTAATTGTGACCTAAACTATAACTACTTTTACAAACAAAAACATTTTATAGCCTTCCGTTCTCCGTGCCTTCCATCCTCTAGACGATTATTTGACTTTTAAGCATTTTAAGCTACACAAACACACTAGTATATTGATATATACACTCAACATAATTTCAACCATAAACGATGTACTAAACATATATGCGTATGCCTATTCTAAGGCATTACGGCACAATCATATTTTCCCAATCTCCTAATCATGCATCTACTCGTGCATTTTAGGATTACAAAACTTTATCCAAGACATTGTAACTGATTAAAATGGTCTTTCCTACTTCCCAGAAATTGTGAGATACAATGGTCTCATCCATTTTTCAAGACGATGTGAGATACAGTGGTCTCTATTACACTTTCAGACACTATAAGTCCAATAGTTGTCTCTATTACATACTCCGACACTGTAAATCCTACAGTGGTCTCCATTACATTCTCAAACACTGTAAACCCTACAGTGGTCTCAATTACATCCCTAAACACTGTAATGAAGCAATTAACTCATTTATTCCTTAAGACATTGTGAGTTACATAGTGATCTCTCTATCATTTCTCAAGACATTATGAGTTCCACAATGACCTCTCCATCATTTCTCAAGAAATTGTGAGTTATACAATGATCTCTCCATCATTTCTCAAGATATTATGAGTTACACAATGGTGTAATTTACTTCACAGACATTGTAAGTTATACAAAGTCTCTATAAATTATCTTATAAACCTTATATGATATTGTTTTACATAAAACCCGTCACAATCTATCAATCTCTATAATGGAAATACAAGAAATGGGATTTCTAAAAGACAAACTGATTCATCATCTACAAAAGCTGAAGTTCAACAACTTTCTATACATTCATCAAATTTCTCTTCTGAAACCTTCATTGTTAAAGGTTCGTGCTCCTGGCCAAGTATGAACTATTTTAGAATTACTTAAAATTTCCTTTCCACACGTATATACCCATACTATCTTCTATGCAATGGAATGTGAAAACATAGGTTACAAGTCTTGTATGGTCGGGACTTGCAACTTAATGGTTTGATATCGCCTTTGCTTTGTGGATATTTTCTCAAAAACTATGGACATATCACGAGTATACCTAATTTAGGTATTTGGAAAATTTATCGAACCTCGGCTAAACATAGTCTAGTCACCTATATTTAACCTAGGGAAAGTGGAACATAGTCTGACTAACTATGTTCGACTTAAAATTTTCAAACACTGAGAATAGTTATACAAGGGTTATATTCAGGTTAATTTCCTACTTGAACTCGATAAACCACCAGAATTCATTAAAAAGATCTAGAGACACGATAGTATCTTACCACTCAGCGAGATCTTAACACTTATTTATACTACCTAGTTTCAATCTTGAAAGTTTTCATTTATGCGATAATCCTAACTACTATCGTGTGATAGTCATCAAATCTTCTCGTCATTTCTTAGAAGTACTAGCCTATTTAGGTTTCAAGGATATCATTCCCCTATAATCCTTTAAAATTCACTTTTGATTTTAAAGCAAACTTGACATCTCTACCTAAGAATAATGGTAAACATACACTACACTCTTCTAATCATCAACATATCACATCATTATCTGAACCCCATTATAAGTCAGTATGTAAAACTTCACAGTATCACGTTTCTTTCAAAAACTAGTAGACATAAACACTATACAATATAGCCTTCATCTCGAAACCACCTAAGACATGATCAATTGTGGAAAAGGTTTGGATAACCACTTGCCACTAGCAAGACCTTCCTACAATGACAATTATCACATTATTATAAACCATTTCACATGAACAATATCTTACACCTTTAAATTATCAACTTAAGCCATCACCAAAAACTTAGAATGGTACATAACACATTCTATAATTAGAAACTTGAGAACGCAAAGATTAAAATTCGGCGCATACACCTACATTTTCCTAGAACACTTCAACATCGGATAACACACATCAATTAGGACGAAATTCCTTAAGGGTAGAGATCAGAGCAACCCGTAATTTTTCATAAGCTAAAATGACTATTTTACCCTTTGACTTCTTAAAAGTTGACCATGACTTTGACTTTTGACTATTTGACTTTTACAATAACGTAAAAGCAATTACTATAACCGGTAGTAACTGGTAATTTCTCAAGTTAAATAATTCACTCTTTTTTGGATTATTACACTCTGAACATTTTTGTTCACCTATGGCTATAAATAATTATTTAAAGTTGTTACTTTATTAATTATGAAAGTTTAACCGTGAAAACTTTCCTCGCAGTCAACAAAAGACTACGATAAGCCTATGTGTTCCAAATACTCTATTTTCACCAATAGTCATATTTTATATAAACTATTGTCACTTTGTTATTTTTACGTAGACATTTTACTATTTACGTAAAACGTGTGCGCGAACCTACGTTATTAGGTTTTAACAATATATTTTTTGGGTAAAAGGGTTAATTCACCCTGGTAAAATATATTACGCCAAAAACATTGAAGTACAAAGGATGAGGGTGACTCCCTCATCTCAGTCCCTAAGGACACTTACAGACTCTTATATAAGAATGACACGCCATTCTTATAACTTACATAAAACAACTTACCACCTACAATGACTATACAAGTGAATAAAAATAAGAATTAAACATGATTCACTAATGTAGCACCAAGAACATAGTCATCATAGAACTACCATCAATCTTCCATGGAGAAACCTCCAACTTGCCCACTCATGGATCATCACATTTGAGAATCAGTTCACAAATTTCACACAGCGGTTGGTGAGAGACTCTAAAACCACGGATAGAGCAGCAAGCACAAACTTACTCCAACGGTGCATGTTTAGATGCAAAACCAATCACTATCAAGTACCAAGCATGATGACCAAATAACGAATGAAATAGGATTAACAAATCCTAACATCCATCATATACAAACACAAGACCCAAATTGAATGAGAATGACAGGTCCATGATTGTATGATTGGGGTTTTGAACAAGAGCCCCCACAACTTAACTTCCATCAACGACATGAAGCTTTCCCAAACAGACCAATCACGCCATAGAACTAGCAGCAGTACGATCAAATCTGCCACAAAAATGATTGAGAATATAGCAAGCAGAAACGACCATACAATGTGACTTCCAACTCTCCCAAAACCCACATACCGGTAAAACCATCTGATTCAGAACTCGCAGCCAACAACCAAGCCCTAATAAGGGCTACCAAACATGGTAACGAACAGCCGCAGCACCATCAGCCACCTTAAGAAGATCGAAACCCTAAAAAGGGTTCCAGTTTTTTATATCGTTAAGCCCCATCCAAATACCAGCATAATAATACGAAACCCTAAAGAAGGCTCCATGCAATGAAAAACCTGATAAACGAATCATCAGCAAGTAGATCGAATAAACGATCGAAACCAAGCAGATGAGGTCCCTAAAAAAAACGATTTCAAGAAAAGTACTCTTTTTAGGGTTATAAAACCATCAGCGATTCAAGATGAGCTTTTAGAAATCGTTTACTGTTAAAAAGGAAGGATCAATAAACCTAATCCCTATGAATAATCGATTAAAAACCGACAAAGAAAAAACGTACGATTAGGGTTTATGTTGAATGAGCAGCGATTTCACAAGATACTAAAGAGATAAATAAGACACAACCCCTCCCATATAATCACATCCATAAAACCGATTGCATATTATTATAAATAATAGAGAGGCGGTTTTAATGGAATGTTTAGATCTGATCGGAAAAGAGGGGGAGGGGTGGCCGGAAATCGCCCCCTAGGGGAGAGAATTATAGGGTTTTCTTTATAGTCGTTCTTGGTTTTAAATATATAGACGCACCCTACGAGACTTATCATACATTTAATATACCTAGTTAGAGTATATTGATAAGTTTAGACATTTTTGTAAGTATTATATTTTTACGTTACCCGGTTTTAAGTTTCGTGACTCAAGGGCTTAACATTAGTAATTACCGGGACCAAACTACACCCCATAAACCAAAAATTAGTGCAAATAATACACACGCTACCACTTCAAAAGAGAGGTGGCATGCAATGCCTCATCACAAGGCCACTTGGCCTTCTCTTATCACACCAACTCTTGCACACTCTACCTCTTGTCCCCCACTACATGATAACTCTTCATTATCACTTCATTCTCATCACTTTACATGAAAAAATCAACCAAATCCTCTCATCCTATCCTCCATGGTCGTTCATACCTAAACCCAAATCACTATCATCCACTTTGATTCATATAACAAGTTGTACAAGAAAGATGAAGGCCTAAGTGAGCTCTACATAGTCCAAGTATTGTTTTAGTGATTCCATGGATAGATTTGGAATTATTCAAGGTGTTAGGGGCTAAGATAAAGGTGATTATTTGGTGATTAACAAGGGTTTGAATCAAGTGGGTTGAAGATTCAAGACAAGGATTAGAGATTAGAAGGGTTAAGGGTTGAATTGTTCTTGTGGTACTAGCAACTTTTCATCCTATCCCTTGTAAGATTCATCTTTATTTCATATTCATTCAATATGATTGTAATAATCTCTATATTTATTTGATGTATTTTTATATAAGTAGTATATGTAATATGGCTTGATTGATGTTGTACATGAGGTTGTGACCATGAAAACAAGCTAAAACAAGTCCTAGGTAAGTTCTATGAACCTGAATTCTGCAATGATCCAAAGATTAATTAAACTGATCATCTCAGTAAATTTTGAGGTTAATTCAATAAGATAGGATTGTAGAGCTATGTCTTATGGTCGTTTCTCCAGGTGGCGCACCTCATAACTCCTCTCGATGAGTAAAGTAGAGCCAAAATGGCAAAACATGTCAAAATCTGCACACCAGATTTCATTTGGGAAAAGCCCATGGTTCTGACCATTTTGGGAAGTCGACTCAGTTTTATGAAATGTATCCAAGACCAAAACTTGAAGTTTGGCGAAATCCGCGTGTCAAAAAAAGTTGTAGAACTCAACTTATGGTCGTTTTAGCAGGACTGAATGTGCAGCCAAACTTTCTGAAATGAAATATAAGTATATACTTGTAATTAGACTATTGATATAAATAAAATTTAGAACTTGAACTTGATTAAGCTTGATTAGGTTTATTGGCAAATAACCTATTAGGGCAAGTGTTTGACCAAGACTTGGAAAACTATTATATCAATTTCTATTGACAAGCTGTTAACGTTTTCGGTATCATGAGCTTAGTGCAACAATTATATCTATTTTGTTTTCTAAACTATGAATGTGAGACTAATTACCTCACGTTACGAAATTTTACTATCATTCAAAAACCCATTTAATGTATTTTGTAAACTTGGAACCATTTGGGACCTCATTTTTGCAAACTCTGATATTTATATAATTTGAATGATAAATCATTTTTAAAACGACTCCATTAGAGTTCGTTTTCTATTGTTATGACTGTTGTGCCGTCGAGTAACACCAGTTTGAATTCCGCTGCATATCACGAAATTGGAGGTGTTACATTTGTTTGTGTTTTCTTGGTTTTGGACTAACATTGACAGGTTGAGGAAACATCTTGAGTGAGTTGAGCTGTGGATTTTGATTGTGTGACTTGTATCACACCACAAATGGTAATCAGTTCACTATGTCTTACAAACATCAAGAACTGACTAGTCCAGAGCAAACAGTTTCTGGTAAAGACAAATCAAATCCGTTTATGGCTGATAGTTTGCCAAAAACTATATGGTTATCAACACACCATGCTTCACAGTAAAGAGTTGGCTAGTCTAGAGAAAATGATTTCTGGTAAAGACAAATCAAATCCGTTTATGGCTGATAGTTTGCCAACAACTATATGGTTATCAACACACCATGCTTTACAGTAAAGAGTTGGCTAGTCCAGAGAAAACGGCTCTTGGTAAAGACAAATCAAATCCGTTGATAATTGGTAGTTTGCTAAAAACTATTTTGGTTAAGTAAGCGCAATACTATCTTCAAAGAGTATTGGTAGTATTATTTTAAATCTTTCTTAAGTTCATATTGCTTAGTCAAATTTTGTTCAAAAAGTTAGTACTGCCAGGCCAAGGTTTTACTACTAGTATAAAACTTGGTACTACTATATAGCCGTTGGTACTGTTGGGTTTTAACCGTTTTACAAAATTAGCCGTTGAGTAATTTTTGATCCCTTACCATACGTAGATTTTATCTTTGATACTTATCTACTTTCCAACTCTCAAAGATTTTATCTTCTCGTATAAGTTATCATACTCGCAAAATTCTCAAATCCTAACGTTGGTGCTAAAACTCAATTGGCTTTCAGAAAACTTAATTCAACCTTAACCGGTCATACTACTATCTTCTAATCACTACCATAATGGCTGACCTTCAGTTTGCTAAGAATCACAACAAAGTTGCTTATCTGACTAAAACAGAGCATGGGGATGGACCTCTCTTCAATGAGATTGTGGATTTTCTCAATCAGTCCTATATTAGGTATGCTTTGACTGTTAATCCCACTCTACTCCTCTCAAATCAAACAGTTTTGGACACTTGATGATGATGATGAGGAAACAGACATTCCTGCATTAAGTGCAACTGTGGATGGGCAAACCATCTATGTTACTGAATCATCTCTAAGGAGACATCTCCGTTTAGATGATTCAGATGGTATCATAGATTTACCCAACCCAGAAATCTTTCAAGAATGGGGTATGATACATCTAAACAACTTTTAACTTTTCAAAAAGGATGTTTCTCTCCTCAATTGAGATTTTTAATCCACGCTCTTCTTCACTGTCTAAGCCCAGAAAGAACATCATGGGAGCAGTTCAATAGTAATATTGCTACTACTCATGTGTGTTTGGCTACAAACAGGGTTTTTAATTTTTCAAATTTTATTTTTGATCACATGGTGAAGAATGTGGATTCTCCTTCAAAGTTTTTGATGTACCCAAGGCTCATCCAAACCATTTTAAGAGCTAAAAGAATTCAACATACATCTCACAAAAATGTTTTTCCCACCCCTTGCCAATAACAAAAAGTTTTCAGTAACATGGCAATGGGGAACAGAAAATTTAATGGGGTAATTATACCTCTTTTTCCTGAGATGATAGCTCAAATTGCACAGGTAAAGGGTGAAGGGTCAATAAACCCAACTGAATCCCAACACACACCCATTGTGGTTCCATCTATTGTTTATACACCCCCAGTAATCCACACCTATAGGAAAAATACCAGACAGGTCACTGAGGTATCTCAGCCCAATGGTCCTATTACTATTCCTGTAGCAGATGAGACTGTCATTGGCAAAAGGGAAGAGGTTGGCACTACTGTCTCAAGCTTAGTAGCTGGGCAGGACAATGCTAACATTAATAATACCTCAACCCTGGAAACATCTAATGTGCCAAATTCTCCAAGACTTGACACAAGTAATGAAATCCTAAGCAACATGGAACAATTGGGTGGCTCAGTTGATAGTCCACCTAGGACTGAGACTAAGTTTATGCCTCATGATGTAACTCTCCCAGAAGGTAATACATCTGGAAGTGCTGAAGGTAGCAGTAAACTAAAGGAATTGATGGAATTGTGTAGCAGGCTAACCACTAAGGTGGAATCTTCGGAGCAAGACTTTACAAGTACCAAACAGCTATATGCTAAAGTTTACAGGAAACTGGTTCTGAAGGTGAAGAAATTGGAAGCAAAGATCAAGGCTCTCAAAGCAAAGGGCAAGGATTTTGTAGCAGACTCTCCTAGTTCTGAAGATGATGATGATTTGAGTGATTCTCCCAAACAGGGGAGGAAAATAGGTGCTAAACTCAGCGGAGGAAATTGGACTTTGAAGAAATATTATATGTAGATAATCAGGAGTTAGGTGGTGGTGGTGATCAACAACAAGAGCCAGTTGATCAAGATACATGTACTACTGGGTTGGTTGCCCAAATTATTGAGGTTTCAAGGCTTATAGAGGAAGCAATACAAACTGCTGTGAAAAGAACTAGCTTCCCAGTTACTACTGCTAGCCTATCAAGACTACTGATGTAGCTTTTTCGCACTACTAGGGCATTAACTCAAGAAAAAGGAAAGGCAATCATGACTGGTGATGATGAAGAGACTCCAAAGATTATCAAGCCAAGACTTCAAGCTTTAGTTGAGAGAGATGCTAAAATTGCAAGGCAAGTGCAGGATGAGGAAGTGGCTAAGTTTATGAAAGCTCAAAGACTTCAAAAGGAAAGAGTCTTATGTGATGAAGAACTTGCAGCAAAATTCCAAGAATAAGAAAGAACTAGAGCTGAAGGTGATCAACTTCAGTTAATGATTGATTTAGATGAGGTTATAAAAGCAAAGTTTGAACAACTCAAGGAAGATGCAAATCTAACAGTTGATGAAAGATCAAGACAACTTACAGAGTTTATCAATACAAGATCAGATGAAAGTACACTCCGGGAACTAATGGAGACAATCAGGAAGGGTTAAAGGAAATTCAGAAAACCAAAGCCTCCAACAAAAAGCACAGGTCATCAGTTACATGAAAGAATACCTCAAGCACCAAGATAACTGGAAAGCTGCTCAATTGAAGGGGAAGACTCATGAAGAAAAGTTCTCTCTCTCTATGGGCGATTTCAGCCACCACTCCTCCTTCTAATTTCCGGCCAAAACAACCCTTCTAATCGCCTCTCTACTAATACATGATCTCTTATTCGTGTTATTGGTATGCAATCGATTATGGGGTTGTGTTTTTTTGAGGTGGTGTGCTACGTTTATTGCCAAAACCCTAATTATTCTTTCAATTTAGTTAGGGTTTTGGTTGATCTTACCTATTTGATCGTTTTGCTTCATTATTCAAGTCGGTTATCTTTAATCGATTTGTTTCTATTGTTACGATCTGATAGGTTCCTTATGTCGGCTATGGTGTATATTATAAAACCTTGTTGGTTTCTTGGTGTGGTCGACTTAGGGATTTTGTGGGTGTGTTACATGATGCTAAATGCTATAACAGATCGAATCCTAGTATTAGGGTTTTGTTTACGATCCATCTTATGTGTAAACCCTGTTCAGGGTTTTTGCTGATTGTTCATGCATACGCTGCACGTTATCCATGTTTTTCTTGGATTGGTTTGTTGGTTTAAGTTTCTTACCAGATGGATGTTTATGATCGTGGGTTGTAAGAGATGGAAGTCAAGTTTTTTGGGGCTCTTGTTCAAAACCCTTTTCACATGATTACAGATTTGTTGCAATCTCATTCTTTATGGGTCTCGTGATCGTTTTGCTGGACGTTAGGGTTTGGGAAACCCAATCATCTCGGAAACGGTCATCATGCTTGGTGTTGCCTATCTTGTTCCTATGATTGGTTAGGATGGTTCTTTTGACTAGATCCATACTGATGGTTTATATTTTTGGATTGTGTCAGATTTGGCTTGGTAAGTTAGGGTTGTTACACCCTATTTCTTGTCGATGGCAGATTCGTTTGTGCTTTGGTTTTCACGTTGATGATGCATTGAATCTTGCTATTGTTGTTTTTGGTTAAACATTGATCGCATGATCAGATCCTTATCATGGTTTTAGTCTGTTGTTTTTGATGTTGATGGAAGTTAGAGTTTTTTAACTCTATTATTGTCCCAATACTTGTTCCCTTGCTATGCTATTGATGGAATTGTACTGTGGGTGTGAGGGTGTTTGTTCATTCTAATGTGACCTATGGCTGAGCATTATTGATTTGATTTTGGGTTTCATTATGATCTTGATGCTCAAAGTTAGGGTTTTTCTCCCTATTTGTCTTGTGTATGTTCAGGTTCTATGTGGATGTTCGACATGTCTTTCGAAGATGGTGTTGCTGGATCGCATGGAAGTTGATTGGAAGTTCTATAGTGACTATGCTCTTTGTGCTCCCTTTGTGTTGCAAGCTTCTAATTTCATATTTCTCGATTGTATAGTCATTGTAGGTTGAAAGTTTTTAGTTTGTAAATTATAAGAATGGCATGTCATTCTTATATAGTGTTACGTGTAAGTGTCCTAAGGGACTGAGATGAGGGAGTCACCCTCATCCTATGTACTTCAACGTTTTTTGGTGTAATGAATTTTACCGGGGTGAATTAACCCTTTTACCCAAAAAAAAGACTCATGAAGAAATAGAGAAACTGTACTATATTTCTTACAATAAGAATCAAGCATTTGTCCCAAGTGGTGCAAAAGTAGCCAGTAGAGTCACCAAGAAATCAAGGATAACTCTAGAGTCCGAGATATCCAAGAAGCAAAAGACTGCAGAAGGATCATCTACAGCTAAACAAGCAGATGAAGAAAAATTGTCTAGTGAACAGCTTACACAGATAATGGTAATAGTTCCTGAAGCAATTCATGTAAATCCTCTTCAAACTAAGCATCCTATCATTGATTGGGAGGTACATACTGATAGATTTGGAAAAGGATGGAAGATTACAAGAGTTTGAAGACCTAGTCAGATCATGTGATAGAGAAGACTTGGATAAATTATGGTAATTAGTTCAGGAAAGAGAAAACTTGTCCAAGATTGTAGAAGATAAAGAAAAGGAGCTATGGGTAGAATTCAAAAGGTCAGATGAATACCTTGGGAGGACCGCATAGCATCAAAGTTACTGTTATATCGATAAAGTTCGTTTGGAAAACACATCGTTTAATTTATTAAAACAATCGAGTTTACAAAGTATTGGTCTCAAATGAAAATCAACTTGTGCGGAAATAAGTTTGTTACAAGCCAAACGATGTTTTAAAGTTTATAAATCCCAAGTGAGACGCGTCGTCACCACGACTCTATGATATGTCCATATGCATGCCATGAAGTGAGCCTTCCAACAACTTAATTTGGAGCCACTAATTCTTGTATGTTTGTTCCAAATATGCATATGAAATCAAGTATAACCCAATCAAGTATATAACGCAATCAAGTGTAAAGTATAAGTAATGTTGTTTGGCAAAAGAGTCTAAACGTTTGGATAAATAAGCATATATCTCGCCCCAAATAGTTTGTAGGAATTTAAATGAGTAAAAGCGGGGTATGAACTCACAGTAATATGTAAAAGTTTTGAGTACTTGTGAAAGTAAATGAAAATAGTTTGAGCATGTATCCCCCCCAAAAGTAATTGAAAATGTATAAAAGTAGGGGCTATGAAAACTCACAGTATTATGTCAAAGTTTAGAATATTTGTGATAGTAAAAGCAAGTAGTTGAGCATGTATCTCCCCCAAAGAGTTTGTAAGACAAATAAGTAATAGAAAGTGGGGCTACGAACTCACTTGATGAAATGATGCGAAGACAAAAGTGAGTGCACTGAAATGTAGCGTGAATCTCGAAAATGACCTATTATGAATGATATGATACGTAATGAGTTATGATGTAATGTTATGCATGCATTTCGTATGTTATTTATACCATTTGTGAGTTTTGAAAAATAATACTTATCGTCGAAAAATACTCTTTTGATGTCTTGACCATTCTTAAATTACTTTACAAGTATTTACGTCAAAATGTCATCCTACAATGGTTTCGTAATGATTTATGGTGAAATTTTCACTTTTCGTCGTAAAATAAAGTCGTCGGAAATTTCTTGAAAGTGACAAAAATGGCTTTGAAAAACTAGTCGTAAAATGGTGTACGTTGTACGTTAGGAAACGAACTCGACAGTTTTAGAAAGTTTGTATCAAAATCTAGAAGTTTCAGTTCAGGAGTTTTCGACATAAAGGTCTCGAACATAAAGATAATAAGGGTTAAAGATGGTGATTTTGTCTAATTGTTGTGTAAAAAGTGAGTTTCGCCAAGTTTAAGCATCCAGAAATAATTTATTAAAACTCCGCTATACAAACGGTTGGTCGTTTTAGAAAATATGCTTGGTGATCTTGATTTTACTAGAAGACATCTAGTTACAAAAGTTCCACATTATTGATAAAAACAACCGTCAACATGATCGTTTTAGTTACCGTAACACTTATCTCGTAAAAATAATATAGTTTTTCTAAAAATAATAGTTCTGAAATTTATGAAAACGTGCATATCTTAGTCGTTTCAAATCTGTTTTCTCGTATTATATGTCCTTAGCTTCGTATCAAAGTATACTAATATATTTTTGATAAGTCGAAATAATTTGTAAAGCTTAAGGCTCGTTTTTGACTCGTTACAAGATAAAAATAGTATCTGAAATTTCGAAAATATATATTTCGTCGTCAAACTTGTAAAATCCATAACTTCTTCGTTATAACTCCGTTTTAATCCGTTCAAGCCGCGGATTCGTTTTAAAGTATATTTTCTAAATATCAAGGCCAAAATTTTGTGCCTCTTGTCGGATTTTCGAGAAAAACAAGTTTTAGCTAATAAATTTTAATTGGTCAAAGTAAAATATATTGAGTCATAAAATTTGTAAAAATATATTTCTTGCATAATTTGAGTGGAGGTAACACTCTCTCAAAATGTAGAAGTAAAAATATGTCGGGATCATTTTGGAAGTATCGGATTAATGTTCAAAATAATAACTCACGCGATAACGTTTATTTAATATGAAATTTACGCGTTTAAGGTGAAATGAAAATCATGAATAAATTGATATGAAATGATGAATATGGAGTTTGAGAAATGACCGAAATTGAGAATTGTGACATTCTTCCATGTTAGAGGAATCGCGTCCTCGCGATCGATTAATGATACTATATTAAAAAGCGACAAGGGTTCTAAAAGTTTATGCTCATGTATGGTCTAAATGATTATGTCAATGTTCATGCATATGAGTTACTCGTCCAACAAGGTCGTTCCGTGCTATCGTGAGCATTTCTCGTCCTAAATACATGCTCTCTTATGACTAGGCTTGATAAGGCGGGCTTTCCCATTCTCGAGCAAAATTTTTAAAAGACTTTTGGTAACCGATTTTACTTAATCCCACAACTCATCAAACAAGAGCGTCATACGTATGATAATGGTGTTCATCATGTATCTACACTCGTATAAGGTTCTCGTTTTGACTCGTACAAGACATCTTCATGTTAGCGACCAAAGTATACCAAGGGGTTAATGACTAGAATATCCTCTCGCTAAAAAACCTTAGAGAAAGAACAAGAGAGAAATATTGTTTTGATAGTGTGTGAATTATTGGGTTGAAATAATGAAATGAATGAATGTTGAAAATATTACATAGAGTATAGTTATATACAATCAAAGAAAGATTTTCTACCAACATTAATTGTGTTCTAAGAGTGGTGATTTCTTCAAAGCTAAGGATTGAAGAAGATCATTTTGGAAGTATCGGAAATGGCTCAAGAGTTAGTGCAAAGGATCTATGATCGATAATGGTGTTCAAGTAAACTCAGGCTCTAAGGGAAAAGAGTTGAGTATTTGGAAGAATCCCCCCTCATCAGAATAGTTAAAGTTTAATTGAAGAAACTTAGTGATTTGCAGAGAAATCATAAGTTTAGGGGAGGATTATTGGTAATTAAACGTAGCAGTACTAACTGTTCTTAGTACTGCCAAGCATACAAACGGAATTGCTAAAGATTACACTAGCAGTATTAACTAACGTAGTACGTCTAGTACATATAGTTTGTACCGCTAAGATGATATGTACGCATTTTGTAATTAACCTAAAGGTATATGAGCCAGAAGTTAAAGGGAAATCTAGCTCAAGCTCAAGCACAAACATGGCCTTTGTGTCTTCAAATAACATTTCTAGTAGTCCTGAAGGAGCAACTAATACTGCTCATGGAGTTTCCACTGCTAACACTCAAGCTAATGCTGCCAATATTGACAACTTGAGTGATGATGTTATTTTTGCATTCTTGGATGGTCAACCTAATAGTCCTCAACTTGCACATGAGGACTTGCACCAAATTCATCCTAATGAATTAAAAGAGATGGATTTGAAATGGCTGATGGCCATGTTGACCATGAGGGCCAGAAGATTTTTGAAGAATACTGGGAGGAAGCTAAATGTCAATGGCAATAAGTCAGTTGGCTTTGATAAGTCCAAGGTGGAGTGCTACAACTGCCACAAAAGGGGACACTTTGCTAGGGAGTGCAGGGCTCCAAGAACTCAAGACCACATGAACAAGGAGAGCTCTAGAAGGAGTATGCTAGTGGAAACATCAAATTCCACAGCCTTGGTGTCTTGTGATGGTCTTGGAGGATATGATTGGAGTAATCAGGCTGAAGAAGGTCCAACAAACTATGCACTCATGGCTTAATCATCAAGTTCAGACTTAAAGGGCAATCCACAGATGGATTTACAGGATCAAGGTGTGGTTGACAGTGGATGCTCAAGGCACATGACAGGGAACATGTCCTATCTTACAGATTATGAGGAAATTGATGGAGGGTATGTTGCCTTTAGAGGTAACCCCAAAGGAGGGAAAATCATAGGGAAGGGTACAATTAAGACTCGTGCTTTAGATTTTGAAAATGTGTATTTTGTGAAAGAGCTTAAGTTTAATCTATTTAGTGTCTCACAAATGTGTGAAAAATAGAATAGTTTTATATTTACTGACACTAAATGTATCATCTTATCTTCAAATTTTAAGTTGATTGATGAAAGTCAAATTCTACTTAAAGTTCATAGAAGAGATAATATATACAGTGTTGATTTAAAGACCATGGTTCCTAAAGGAGGTTTAACTTACCTTTTGGCAAAAGCGACATTAGATGAATCTAAACTTTGGCATAGAAGGCTTGGACACTTAAACTTTAAAACTATGAATAAATTGGTTAAGGAAAATCTTGTAAGAGGTTTACCTTCAAAAATTTTTGAAAATGATCAAATATGTGTTGCTTGTCATAAGGGAAAGCAACGAAGAGCTTCTTGTAAGTCCAAAACAGAGAACTCAGTCAGTCTTCCTTTTACATATGTTGCATATGGATTTGTTTGGTCCAACATTTGTAAAAGGATTGATGAAAAAAATGTATTGCGTAGTTGTCACAGATGATTTTAGTAGGTTTACTTGGGTTTTCTTTCTAGAAAAGAAGGATGAGACTAGTGGCATTCTTACGTCCTTTATAACTAGGATAGAAAATCTAGTAAATCACAAGGTTAAGGTAATAAGATGTGACAACGGAACTGAGTTCAAGAACAATAAAATGAATCAGTTTTGTGATATGAAGGGTATTATGAGACAGTATAGTGTAGCTATAACTCCTCAAAAAAATGGTTTAGCTGAGAGGAGAAATAGGACACTAATAGAGGCTGCTAGGACTATGCTAGCTAATTCTGAATTGCCAACTACTTTTTAGGCAAAAGCAGTTGATATTGCTTACTAAGTGTTACTTGTTAAGCCTCATAACTAGACCCCATGTGAGCTTTTGCATGGTAAAACACCAATTTTAAGTTTTATGAGACCATTTGGGTGTCATGTTACTATTCTCAATACCATAGATCGCTTAGTAAAATTTGATGGTAAAGCTGATGAAGGATTCTTTGTTGGATACTCTCTGAATAGTAAAGCCTTTGGAGTATTCAATAGTAGAACAAGGATAGTGGAAGAGAACCTACACACTAAGTTTAGTGAAAGTACACCTAATGTTGTAGGTAGTGGACCAGATTGGCTGTTTGATATTGATGCACTAACAAAAACAATGAATTATGAGCCAATTGTTGCAGGTACATAGTCTAATGGTTTTTACAAGTACAAAATCAAATGATAATGCAGGTCAAACTAGAAAGGCGACAAGGTCTAGCAAAGATTACATTCTACTGCCATTATGGACTACTGATCCACCTTTTTCCACAACTCCAAAGAGTTCTCAAGATGATGGATCCAAACCTTTAAATGATGATGGAAAGAAGGCTAATAAAGATCCAAATACAGAAAGTGACAGTGACGGTCAAGAGCAGGATGATAAAGTTAACAGTCCTAATGATGTTAATACTACTAGTGTTGATAACAACACTAACAATGTTAATACTGTTAGTTCAACTGTGAATGTTGCTGGCATAGAAGTTAATGATGTTGGAGACAAACAAGCTCTATTTGATGCAGACATGCCTCCTTTGGAAGATTCTAACATATTTAACTACTCTTGTAGTGATGAAGATGATGCTCAAGTGGCTGACATGACCAATTTGGATACTACAATTATAATAAGTCCTACTCCAACTACAAGAATCCATAAAGATCATTCTCTTGATCAAGTGATTGAAGATGTACAATCAGCTACTCAAACAAGAAACATGACAAAGAATTTGAAGGATCATGGGTTTATCAGTACTCTTAAACAAACATCAACTCATAAAGACCTTCAAACCTGTTTGTTTGCTTGCTTTTTATCACAAGAAGAACCCAAGAAGGTAATTCAAGCATTGAAGGATCCAAGCTGGATAGAAGCTATGCAGTTCTACAATTCAGGTTACAAGAAGTTTGGACTTGAGTTTTGGGTTGGTACGTTCTATGGCAGATTCTAGCTTGGAACTCATGTTGAGCCACTTCTACGAGTGGTAACTGATGGTTAGAAGCTGCTATTGTGGAAGTGCGTAGGTTTTATACGTATTAGTTGGTTATTCTTATTGGTGTTCGGTTTTGCATCTCAACATACACCTTTGGAGCGAGTTTGTGCTTGCTGCTCTATCTATGGTTTTAGAGTCTCTCACCAACTGTTGTGTGAAACTTGTGAACTGTACTTCAATTTGAGGACCATAATATTGTATACTTGGACCTGTTATTGATTGCGTAATCATGGTGTGGTCCATTATTACGGGAAGTTAGGGTTGTTCTATATAAGTTAGGGTTTGTTTAAACCCTATTGGTGGTCTATGGCAGGTTCTTATAGCGTGTTCAATTTGATTCATCTTTGCAAGTGAATGTTACTGATGTAAAGAATTGTGCCATAGCATGGGGGTTCGTTGTAGTCATTTGGTAAGGATGGTTGTGGTTTTCTTACCAGTATTGGCTAATTCGTGATATGGTTTGGACGCCTATGACGACTTCTGAAGAATCAAGTGTATCTACTTGAATAGCATTTTATTTGTTATATTTTGATAGTCGTTGCAGTTTTTGTTCAATTATTAGTTATAAGAGTGGTTTGTCACTTTTATATTGTGGTTATTGGTAGTTTCAGTTTGGTAAGTTATAAGAATGGTTTGTCATTCTTATATAAGCGTTTGTAAGTGACAATATATTCTAAAAATATTCTCTCTCTAGGGAGATCACCCGCCGCCACTTCCTTCATGCATATCCGACCATAATCTTCTCCTAAACTGCCTCTCTATCACTTAAACAATTGTTCTAGTTTCATTAGATCCTGATCTAATTCGTTTAAATGGTATGCAATTGGTTTAGGGTTGGTTTTTTCAAGGAAGGGGGCGTGCTATTATCTCCCTCTTTATCGCGTTTTTGGACAGTCGCCTTCTACTTTTCTTCTGGTCTAATCAAAGTATAGAATCGACTCCATTGATTCTATTCTTGTGTGTTCTTAGAGGCGGTGTGGTCGGGTTGGTACTATCACATCTTATCCGTTTGCCCTAACCTTATTTTTAGGGTTTCACTTTGGTTTATTTTATAGGGCTACGATGTGAGATACATGCTACGCATTGGTTTTTTACAGAACATGTTTAGGGTGCCGTATAGTGTGTAGCCATGTATTATTTGTTACGGTTTGGAGCCTATCTGATCTATCTGGATATAGCGAAACCCTAAATCTTAGGGTTTCGATTTTTGTGGCGATTGTTATTGAGGTGATGATGAATCTGCTAGTGACTATGTACGTTTTTTTTGGGTAAAAGGGTTAATTCACCCCGGTAAAATTCATTACACCAAAAAGCGTTGAAGTACATAGGATGAGGGTGACTTCCCTCATCTCAGTCCCTTAGGACACTTACAGACTCTCATATAAGAATGACACGCCATTCTTGTAACTTACATTGAACATAAACATACATTGAACATAAACTACAACGACTATAAAAATAACCCAAATTAAATGCTATTCAATTAGACAAATCCTTGAATCTTCTAATCGTCATAGTAGTTCAAACTTCCAGCTTCAACCAATTGCGTCTTCTATTAGTATTATGCAAAAAGCATAATCTAATAACCTAATAAGAGTGACTTCCGTAGCAAATCGAACTTGAAGCATAAACATAGTCTAAACGACCCAACCTTACAGCATATCAAGTAGATCGAATATACACAAAGCAAGACCAGATCCAAGTAACATGATAAACAAGAATGCGATCAGGATCAAATCACACCCAAACGATCACTAGATTTTTTGAACAAGAACCCTTAAAAACTTAACCTCCAACCCTAAAATTCTCTCCCTAGGGGAAATCCGGCCGCCACCCTACAAACCTTTTCCGCCAATTTCTACACCAAATCGTCCTCTCTATCCTTGATTCAAGGGTATGCAATCGTTTTTGGTTAGATCTTATTATTAGGGTGGTTGGCAATGTTTGTTTATATATTATCGGATTTCGCCTCATTATTAAACCCTAATCGTTATTGTTCACCGGTTAAAGATCGATCTATTAGGTTGGTTTCTTAGCCGACTCTTTCTTTGGGTTTTATTCGATTCTTTATTAACCCTAACCGACTGTCTCAAATATATTGTAGATCGTTAGTGGTTTATCCTTAACGATTTATTATTTACTATCGGTTTAGGGTTTTATGGTTCACGATGGATTTAATTGATTGATCATTACGTTTATCGAATGGGTGTTGCTACGCTTCATGTTTATGAAATCATTAAGGGTTTCGACATTCTATGGTCTCGCACGTTATGCTTCATGGTAGCTTTTTGGGCTTGATTGTTGGTTGTGCGTTACGATGATGGTTGTAGTGGTAAGTGGGTAAAGGAGAGATCTTAAGTGATGGTATCTCAAGGGTTGTGACCTATTTTACGCTTTCGTGCATGCGTTATATGGTCCTTGCTATTCGAACTATGTCTTGTCGACTTGGTGGTATGATGTTATTATAGTACGATCGAAGCTAGGTGATAACGCTATAGTGCGAGCTTTGGGTGTTCAATGGTTTGTTTGCTATTCGTGTTTCTAGTGGATTGAGTTTTTGTTCATGGTAACTTCTTATCGAATCACTTCTTTGCTCGAATAAGTGATGTAAGTTAAGTTTAAGGGCTTATTCAAAACCTTGTTTATCATCGTTTATGGACATGGCATTAACTATTTGATCATGTGTTCAATGGTGGTCTATTTGATGTAAGTTAGGGTCGTTGAGCCCTATGTTAAATCTCTATCAAGATACATTTTCTTAGCTTGAGTTTCCTATTGAAACTTGAAGTAGTTGAGGTATTGGATCGAGTTGTAGTGTCACTCTTGGCGTGTTTTCTTTGCGGTTGCCTAAGTTAGTGTCATCATGGGTCAAGCAATGAAGACATTGAAGATTGGTGCTCACTATGGAAGTGGTTCTTTTGAACCGGATTCTTTACATTTAGATTGTAATGTTTATTGTAATTTAAATGTAATGTTCATTCTATCGTTTAGCGAGATGTAGGTAGCTTTGTTATCTAGGTTGAGTCATATCGCCTATGTAGCGGGCAAGAGGACATGGGGTGTCGCTCATGTTAATTGTACTTCATTGATTTTGGATATATTTACCGGGTTTTATGGCCTTTTACCCAAAAAAAAAAAAAAAAAAACTTAACCTCCAAAAGTGATCGAACAAACCATGCAATCTAACCACCTAAACTTCATACCCATTCGATCATCAGATGTGGAAACCATTTAGAATCGGCAATAGGATGAAAAGAACACCATTTAGCGGTTTTTTTAGGGAATCGATCATTCGTTGTTTTGTTTTTTCTGCATGCTTCTTGATTAATTCTCTTGTCTATTCGTTATTTATTCATATCAAGAGGGGCCACATATTATCATATTAGTAGTTGCATGCTGGGATTCTTTTTGTGTGACGCTTTAATTTAAATATTGGATCTGATTGGTGACAAAAAGAATAATCCTTAATCATTGTTATGTCGTTTACTGCATGCTCTCATTAATTGCTGCCATTTGTTTGTTAACAAGTGCTATACTGAACGATTTCCTTTAGGGTTTCGTTATTCTTGCTAGATTTTTTGATCGCTTTCTTTGGTGTTCAATTATAAGGCTATTGCAAGTAAACCTTTTTAGGTTTTTTCGTATTGTTTGTTATTGAAAGTGGGTTAAAGAGAGATGGAAGCTGGGAAAAAGACATCGACATTCATGCAGACTGAGCAGCCTTCGACTAATGATATTAGAACATGTCCAGCCGTTGATTTGGATGCGTTACAGGCTCGTATGAGTCGGTTAATGAATGGAGAAGTTGGGTACATTGTGTTAAATCAGCACGCGAATAATGCTTCTACTTGTTCGGCGGCTGCTAATGAAGGTTTTTTTCATGACAAGGGTGTGAGTGTGGCAAGGGATTCGCTTGTTGAGTCGTCTTCAAATAATTCTAATCCCATTGCTACAGATTATGTCGTTAAATCGGGTCGCGGGGTGTCGTTTGATGATCAGTCGGATTTTGTTGACTCTCCTAAGGTACAAGGGTCGAGGTCTGTTAATGACCTTCTATCTGTTGCTAACCTTGTCTCGTTTGTTAGTGGGAAAGATGGGGTTTCTCCTTCATGCATGGATTCTACTACTGATGTTATGGGGCTTCGTACTAGTTGTGGTGAGTCGAATTTTTCGATGATGAGCCCTAGTACAACCTTTGCATTGGCTACTGATGTGGGGGTAACAAAATCAGAAATTGCTTTTGATTTTATGGAACCAGGTACTAGTGTATTTCAAGCCGAACCATGTTTGGTTCAATCTAAACATAAAGTAACTATGGTTACGCCCTTTCTCGATCATGTTGATATGGGTAAGGTTCGAATGTTAAGTTCTACTGATGTGGATATGGTACATGAGGTGATTTGGCGCAACATAACAACGTATTGTCCGATAGTATGAAGCGGTTAAAGAGGGTCATTGATTGTAACGAGCCTCTATTACGCATAACTACTTTTTCCGTTGATGCTAATCGGGTTCATATGTCGAGTTCTTGTGATGCGGCTCATTATTACGGGTGCTTATGGTGAATCTATGGTGGTAAGTCGGCGGACCGACGCATCTTCAACTGGTCTTGTTACCTCGGTGATCATATCTTTAATACAAATCGGTACATGAGTCGGGTGTACGATGATAAGTTTTATCGGTTGCAAATGTTGTTATTCAGTTGAAGTAGTTGATGATATGTGCGGGAAATTTACCAATTCACTTTATGGCTATTTCATTGGTCAACGACTTGCATTTCCGATTGTTGAAGACTATGTCAAGCATACTTGGGCTAAGTTCGGCTTGGAGCACGTTATATTACGGAATGGTTTCTTCCTTTTCAAATTTTCTTCATTGGAAGGTATGACTAAGGTTCGTGATGGGGGTCCTTGGTTTATTAAATCGGTACCTATTTTCTTGCGTGAGTGGGTGCCGAATACTAGGTTGGAAAAGGAGAAAGTGACTAAGGTACCGGTTTGGGTTCGTATCCATAATGTACCTTCCGTTGTGTATTCTAAAGCTAGTATAAGTTTGATTGCAAAACAGTTGGGGCGGATTATACGTTTTGATGCGGGTACTAATGCTATGTGTAGCAATCCTTGGGGTCATTATTCATACGCACGGGTTCTTATTGAGTTATCTGCACGATAAAGATGTTTTGGAATCAATTGATGTTGTTATTCCTTACCTATGGGTAAGGGTCATTATGGAAGTTCTTGAAGTCGAGTATGAGTGGTGGCCGCCTTGGTGCTCTAAGTGTATTATTTTCAATCATGATGATGATCTTTGTCCTCTTAGGCAAAAGGGTTACTAGTGCTTGACTAATAATGATGTTGGTATTGATCGTCATGTTCACTCTCATAAAATTGGTAAAGATGTTGGTAAAGATTCTACAAAGGCGGGGTTTTAAACCAAAGACCAATGTTATGTATAGACCGAGTCTCAAACCGGTAGCCAAGAAAAGAACTCTTCTAAACATAAGTTGGGGCTGATTTTAAGCCTACTAATGAGGGTTCTCTTTGTCTTGGTACATCTAGTGGGGTGGTAAGGAGTGATGATGGTGTGGATACGGTACAGGAACAAATTGCACAGCCTGTTGCCGATTCTTCATGTGGGGGAAAGGATAATGTTGTTGCACGTTGTAATCATCAGGTACCTACGAGAAGTAAGACTGCAGATTTGTGGGAGCGTTTCAACAACCATGTTGCTTCTACGAGTAAGGCGTCGAATGTTTCCCCTAACGTTAGTCATGTGGCCTCAACTTCTATTCAGGGTCAAGCTTCATGTGTGGTTGGGATTAGTGAAAGTGATGATGAAGTCTTTGAGAACTATGATGATATCGAGATGTATGCTTCCAAATCTAAGAATTATAGTGGGCATGCTAGAGACTTCAAGGTGCAAGGACGCAAGAAGAATTAGTTTATGTTTTCTTTTGTGCTTCTTGATGTTAAGTAGCTTTGTTTAGCTTAGTTTATTTGTAAGTTGTACATGTGTTGGTGCATGTCTATCGCCCTTTAGGGCTGAGATGGGGGACTCACTCCTATCCTTTTGTACTTCAACGTTTTTGGTGTAATGCATTTTACCAGGGTGAAAAATCCCTTTTACCCAAAAACAAGAATGGTCAACTTAAAGAACACCAACAGATCTGATCAAAATAATCAAAACCCTAAATAAGGGTTTCGTAAATCATTCAAGAACAGCAGATCTATACCCCAATCTACCTCAAAAAATATACAATAACAAGCCTAAACCCTAATACAAATAACGACAACCATGAAAAAGGTGATCGTTAGGCATGAAGGAATTGTTAGGGTTTCGACTTAGGATCAAAAAAGGCAAGAAATCGACCCTTATCAATATATAATCGATTTGAATAACCGACCAATGCATCAAAGTTAAAAGGGATCGATTAAAAAAATAGGCGGTTTAAAACCCTAAAAAAATGATTAATGAGTGAATACGAGTTAAAACCACCAATAAATGGAGAAATCCGATTAGATAAGCATGATAATCGAAACCAACCACCCTCAAGAGAATAGTAACAGCCCTAATCGTATTGCATACCCATCAAGATGAGTAGAGAGGACGAAATAGGGGTGAAAATTGGCCGGAAAAGTGATATAGGGTGGCGGCCGGAAATCCCCTAAGTGACTATGTACGTTAACCTGTATATGGATGTGTTTGTTGAGTTCATGTTCTACATCAGGTGTTTGGGATATGTTTGTGGGTTTTAGAGAGATGTAAGTCTAAGTTTTAGGGTAATCTTGTTCAAAAACTCTTTCCTACTATCACATATCTGCTCTTGATCGTTTATGTGTTTGATTCTGTGATCGTTTTATGGAAGTTAGGGTTTTTACCCTAGTCGTGATCTGATTGGTGTTCATCGTTTAATTCCTAGACCTACTGGTGTTTGGTTATTTGATTCTCTTTGGTCTGTTATTCGATGGTGTAGGGTTCGTGGCCATGTTTTGGTCATTTTTGGATGTTGTAAGTTAGGGTCGGTCAACCCTATTGTTCGTCTATGATTGATCTAGATACATTGGGTTTCATTCTTATCTAGAGTTTCATTCCTTTGAAACTTGTAGTAGATGAGGTATTGGATCGAGTTATAGTGTTGGTATGATTGTTTATGGTCATTGCTGGTTTGGTCTTGTTAGGATCAATGGGGTTCGTTGTAGTTGTTTGATTTGGATTGGTGATTTTCTATCCTACCATGGTTACGGCTGCATCGTTGAAGGTTATGGACTTCTATGACGACGTGTGAAGAATCAAGTATTTACTTGAGTTTTTAATTTGTAATATTATAGTCGTTGTAGTTTTATGTTCATTTATGAGTTATAAGAGTGGGTTGTCACTCTTATATGTGGTTATTGGTAAGTTATAGGAATGGTTAGTCATTCTTATATAAGAGTCTGTATGTGTCTTGCGGGATTGAGATGAGGGACACACCCTCATCCGTTGTACTTTTAATGTTTTTTGGTTAATATATTTTACCAGGGTGCAGGATTACTCCCCTTTACCCCCAAAAAAAAGAGTTTGTAAGTGTCCTAAGGGACTGAGATGAGGGATGCACTCTCATCTTTTTTACTTCAATGGTTTTGGTGTAATGAATTTTACCGGGGTGAATTAACCCTTTTACCCAAAAAGTTTGGACTTTGGTGGAGTTAGCTAATGGCAAAAGAGCTATTGGCACTAAATGGGTCTTCAGGAACGAAAAGGATGAAAGAGGTATTGTGGTAAGAAATAAAGAAATATTGGTAGCTCAAGGATACACACAAGAAGAAGGGATTGACTATGATGAAGTATTTGACCTTATTGTAAGAATTGAAGCAATCAGACTGTTTTTAGCTTATGCTTCATTTAAAGACTTTGTGGTGTATTAAATGGATGTAAAGAGGGCTTTTATCTATAGAAAGATTGAAAAAGAGGTGTATGTTTACCAACCACCAGGATTTGAAGATCCAGACTTTCCAAATAGAGTGTACAAAGTTGAAAAGGCACTGTATGGTTTACATCAAGCTCCTAGAGCTAGGTATGAAACCTTGTCAACATACCTGTTGGACAATGGGTTTCAAAAAGGGAAGATTGACAAGACCTTATTCATCAAAAGGTACAAAGATGATATTTTGCTGGTCCAAGTTTATGTGGATGATATCATTTTTGGTTCTACTAAGGAGTTATGCATTGGATTTGAAAAATTAATGCATGAGAAGTTTTAGATGAGTTCTATGGGAGAACATACATTCTTCTTGGGACTAAAAGTAAAGCGGAAGAAGGATGGCATATTTATCAGTTAAAATAAGCATGTTGCTGAAATTTTGAAGAAATTTAGGTTTTTAGAAGTCAAAACAGCAAGCACACCAATGGAAACTCATAATACTCTGCTCATGGATGAAGATAGTGAAGAAGTAGATGCTCATATGTATAGATCAATGATTGGTTCATTGATGTACCTTACATCTTCTAGACCTGATATTATGTTTGCAGTGTGTGCATGTGCTAGATACCAAGTCAATCCAAAGGTTTCACATCTTCATGCTGTGAAAAGGATTTTTAGATACTTGAAAGGTCAACCAAAATTGGGCCTTTGGTATCCAAAAGATTCACCTTTTGATTTGGTGGCATACATTGATAGTGATTATGCTGGAGCAAGCTTGGATAGGAAGTCTACAAAAAGAGGTTGTCAATTCCTTGTGTGTAGATTGATATCATGGCAGTGCAAGAAACAGACTGTTGTTGCAAATTCTACAACAGAAGCTGAATATGTGGGTGCTTCAAGTTGTTGTGGACAAGTTCTTTGGATTCAGAATCAACTGCTTGATTATGTGCAATTTTAACAAAAATCTTTACTAACAATAACAGTACTATTTGCATTATTAAAAATATATTTTTCATTCAAAACCAAAGCATATTAAGATCAGACATCATTTTATTAGAGATTCAAATGATAAGAAATTGATTCAAATTGTTTAAATCCATACTGACAAAAATGTTTTAGATTTGCTTAAAAAAGCTTTAGATGTAAGTAGATTTCAATATTTGATTGCTAGTATTGGAACGTTAAATCCTTAAAGTCTGTTATCTCTTATGTTTTTGCAAATTTTTGTATGGATTAGTGCCTGCCTAGCCTGCACATATGTGCCTGCCTAGATACTGATCACTGTCAACAGATGAGATATGTGCGTAGCCTACACATATTGGTCATTTGGCAAGGGTGTATATACTGGCACTGCAAATGATAATGCCGGAGTAACTTCACCCTCCTCGAAAGGTTTCATTTCGCTAGTCCAAAATCTTGACATCACGGGAGTCAATGTGGTGTGGTTCATCGGGGCCATGGTAGAAGATAGGGTATCTTCGTCATCTGCCTCAGATGAGGAGGAGGTGCGGTATGCGGAAGACATAGTACTGTAATAACCCAGTTATTAATAATTATAACTTATACAATCATGAAACTTTGCTAAAAAGTAACCTGGGGATAGTGTGTGCAACATCTTTAAACAGTGTGTTGTAAATACGTAGGCACGGAGGGCTCGCGGGGTGTGGTGTAAACTGGTCCATTTTGAAAACCGTAATTATAGTCCAATGTTAAAAATACACTTGGTTCTCTATAATTCTGGCTCTGATGCCAATCAGTAACTAACACCCCCAAAATTTCATAATCACAGCGGAAAACTAATTTTGGGTGTAACGGGGAGGATCACAGTCATAATCATAGAAAACGACTCAAAAGAGACGTTTTTAAAAGTCATTAATTATTTAATTCAAATGCGAAAGTGTTTCTAATGTTTAGCAAAATAAAAATGACAATAGTGTTTGTGATGACTCATAAATTTGTTTACACCAATGACTCTTGGTCAAAATGCCCACTCTGTGCCTTCATTTCCTGCTTCAGTTACCTGAGATAAACATGCTAAAAGGAAGGTCGATTTTCCACCACGAGCCAACAAAACAAACCAAATCAAATCATATATCACATAGTAACCATTGTATTCGGAGGGTGACCTCGGAATACCAAACCAATATGAGGAGTCCTCGGTAGCCAATGGAGTGATCGGCTCCCAAAATGTGAGGGTGTGTACACACCAACCACATCACCAAACCATATATCAATACAAAACAAATACAAATCTAGGATGCATCCATCGCCAAAAACAAATAGTGGCCATACAATATATCCAAAGCGCATAATCAATACAAATATGGGACGGTTGTGCAACATCACTGCACATTGAGTCATGCCATTGGTGCATCAATGACACGGACATGGAACCCCATACCTAGTTAATAGCTCGGGTATCAGCGATAGGTCAAGGTGTACAATATATATAGTTCAATCAATATCAAAGGTCCAATATTAGCGGTTCACAAATCAAATCGGTGAGTCCAATATCAAAGGTTCAATAATCAAAGGTTTCAATAGCAAAGGATCAATATCAAGGGTTCAATAGCAAAGGTCAATGTCAAAGGTTCACATAGCAAAGCAAAGGTTCAATATCAATATGGTAAGAGACCAAAGATGCAAAGAGATCACGAGAAACCTTAAGAGAAAGGTCAGAATATCTGTACCTTATTCGAAGCAAGCAAACAATGAAAGTAAAGTCAAGAATGAGATCAATCACGCCGCCCGGAACCTATATGAATTAGATAACGTTCTATAAGAATCAAAACACTTGTTTTAAGGCGGCTTTCCATTTTAGCAAGTTTCCCATTTTAGTAATCTTTCCATTTTAAGTAACTTTCTATTTTAGGAAACTTTCTATTTTAGTAACTTTCGAGTGCAGATTTCCATAATTAGTAACTTTCTAAAAATAGCAGGTTTCCATATTTAGCAAGTTTAGTTACTTATCTCAAGTTATAATAGAAAATGAGTATTATAATGTTTTAAGGATCATTTATGACAAGTTACAAAAGTTTAGGGTTTAAAATGTCAATATTGCAAAGTATAGGGTTAAAAGTGTAATTATAGTAAGTTTACCTATTTTACTCATTTAATCCATTTAGTTAGTATAATAACATATTAATCCATCAAGTTTCATAATTTACCAAACAACCCTTTAATTATATCAAATCGTCATAAAACATTATAAACCCTAGTTTTTAGATTTAAGATTAACGAATCCGTTTTAAACCATATTAACTCGATTAGAACAAAATTAAAAGACACCTTATGTGATATCATATTCAATTCGAATCAACCCTTCACCAAAACCATTTTTATACGCCCCATGAGAAGATCAAAAACACCCTCGTAATCATTCGTTAACAAGTCCATTTATCATATACGAAAACATGTAATCAAAAGATCATTAAACCCTTTATAAATAAAATATAATTCGACATAGGTAAGACTCAAAATCAGTTTCGTATTCATTTTATAAGTCACATATCATTCGAATACATATAGATCAAGATTCATGGTTTTATCATTTTATGTGGTATCATTTCATGTGTTATATAGTTATGATTTTATGTGATCATTATTTTACATATTACAAGCCCTAAATCATAGCCACGAATTGGATTAAAGAAACAAAGAGAAAATATTCGAGATGACGAGATGTTACCCTTGTAGCGTGTACGAAACAAAACAACAAGAATCAAACCACAAAAACCAAACCAAGCCTCCTCTTGGTTAATCAAACCCACGTACAAAATAGAACACCCACGTACAAGCCCCAATCGAAACAAAACACGATCACGACACCCACTAGACGATCACCTACGATCACAAGCCTCCTTGGAACACCTTGGTTAAAAGATTTCGTATGGAAATGGTGAAGAAAATTGATTGCCGCCACTTGATGAGAGAAAACAAGAAGCTAGGGTTTTGTTGGTGTTTTAAAATGAAATGATAAGGTGATAAATGTGATTGACCAATTTTGATATGGTGAGTAAATATTGGAGATGTCAAGGCCGGCCATGTAGGGATTAAAAGACCAATTCCATAACTTTCCTTCTTATCATTTCCATTATGTATGTAGTCTTATTCCATGTCTAGATTAGTTGTGTACAATATGTAAGGTTTAAAGTTACTTAGACTTTTAATTATTCAAGTTCTTTATTGTATATCATAAGTTTATTATTCTCATAATGTGAAAGTATTATTAATCATATAACTTGTTAAATGATGTTGACGTATTTTCCGAGTTGGTAAAATTTTAAGTTGGAGGGCAAAATTGTCATTTACGCGATTTGAGATTTTAGGGTTTTACAACTCTTCCCCTCTAAAAACAAAATTTTCGTCCTCGAAAATTGAAAAGGAAGCAAGCGATAAGCGAAGACATACCCGATGATGAAAAGAAATGTGGATAACTAGCTCGCATAGATTCCTCGGTCTCCCGTGTAGCTTCACGCTCGGGTGATTCTTCAAGAATCTTAACAAAGCGGAATTACTTTGTTTCTCGTGATTCGATCTCGTCGATCTAAAATAGCCTCGGGTTCTTCCCATACGGATATATCTGGTAATCTGATCCAAAGGATAGGAAACCACATGTAACGGATGATAGTTATATCCCACAGCAGAGATACATGAAATCGTCATGAACATGAGATAGCGAGGAGGTAGAGCTAGACGGTGGGAAACCTCCCAATACGATCCAAAATCTCGAAGGTCCGATGAATCGAGGTGAGCTTGCCCTGATTCCAAAATGCTTAACACCACGAAGCGGCGAAACTTTTAGAAAACACGATCACCAACACGAAACTCCAAGTCGCGCTATGCTTATCAAGATAACTCTTTTAGTGAACGAGCCTCCTTCAATCTTTCCTTAGCAACCGCCACCTTCTCGTTAGTAATCTCAACGAAGTTCCGGCCCTCAATCAAACGCTCGCCTACCTCATCCCAACAAATAGGTGCTCTACATTTCCTCCCATATAACAACTCAATGCGGTGCTCCTTTGATGCTAGCGTGCCAACTATTGTTGTAGGCAAACTCCACCAAGCACAAATACTCATCCAGTCCCAGGTCCATTCCAATGCACAAGCCTCGGCATGTCCTCAAGAGTCTAAATGGTCCTCTCCGTCGACCATCGGTTTGAGGATGAAAAGTCGTCTTGAACTTAAGGCGCGCGCCCCAAGCTTTCTGCGACTCTTCCAAAATGTGGCGTGAGCGTGGATCTCTATCGGAAATAATAGCGTAGGGTGCCATGCAATCTAACAATCTCGTGCCGAAAAATCTCGCCAATCTACTAACGCGATAGTCCTTCCGGATAGGTAAGAAATGAGCGATTTGGTTAGTCAATCAACAACCACCCAAATCGCGTCATGTCTTTTCCGAGTAAGAGGCAAACGGTGACAAAATCCATAGAAATCTCTTCCCACTTCCAAGTAGGAATCTCAATGGTGAAGTAGACCACTAGCCGGTGATGCTCTATCTTGACCTGTGACAGTCATACACTTAAAACATACAAAGCCACATCCTGTTTCATACCACTCCACCGTAAATGTCGCTTAAGGTCTCGGTACATCTTAGTAGAACCGGGGTGAATAGTGAATGGCGAATCCTCGACAACACCGTCTCACGAATCAGGATCATTAGGAACACAAAGTCGGTCACCAAACCATACCACACCGAGCTATCAACCCGAAACTCCGATTGTTTCCTTCCTCAATGTTCTGAACAATAGACCAAAGCTCACCGTCATCCTTCTGAGCTTCCTTGATCCGCAAAATGATGTTGGACTCCACCTTCATACTAGCCCGATAACCATCATAACCCCGGAAACACAATTCCACATCCATAAGCTCAAGATCATGAAGAACCACAGGTTCAATCTCAAACTAGCAATCATACCCGACTTTCGCTTAGTGCATCTGCAACCACATTAGCCTTACCCGGTGATACAGAATGTTAGTGTCGTGGTCCTTAAGAAGCTCTAGCCATCTCCGTTGTCTCATATTGAGCTCCTTTTGTGTGAATATATACTTTAAACTTTTGTGGTCAGTAAAGATATCACACGATTCACCGTACAAGTAATGCCTCCAAATCTTGAGGGCAAAAACAACTGCAGCCAACTCCAAATCATGCGTAGGATAATTTTCCTCATACGACTTCAATTGCCTCGAAGCATAGGCAATCACCTTACCGTGCTTCATCAATACACAACCCAAACCTTTCTTAGATGCGTCGCTATAAATCTGAAAACCTCCGGAACCCGATGGAAGTGTCAAAACAGGCGCAGAAACCAATCTACGTTTCAATTCCTCAAAACTCTGTTCACGCTCCTCCGTCCATTCAAACTTTTCTCCTTTCCTCATCAACTACGTCAAAGGTAACGCCAATTTAGAGAAACCCTCAACAAAACGACAGTAATAACTAGCAAGCCCGTAAAACTCTAATCTCCGTCACATTAGTAGGTCTCGGCCATTTTGTGATAGCCTCTACTTTAGATGTGTCCATCTTGATACCATCGGCAGACAACGTGACCAAGAAAGCAACTTGGCTCACCTGAATTCACACTTAGAAAATTTCGCATACAACTTCGTTGTCGAAGAATCTCTAACACGATCTGAAGATCGCTCGTGCTCGGCCTCACTCTTAGAATACACAAGGATGTCGGGTTGGGGTGTTACACTAAAATCAACAAAATTGTTGAGTGAATCCATAGTGTTTGTAATAATAATCATTTTAACACAAGGTGTAATCATTCAAATAAATCAATATATATATATATATATATATATATATATATATATATATATATATATATATATATATATATATATATATATATATATATATATATATATATATATATATATATATATATATATATATATATATATATATATCTATAAGTCTCATGAACTCAACATTAACGTGTATGTTATAATAAAGGTGCCCTCGGTGTAGGAGTTTACCATTCTCCTAGTATAAGTCAAATAGTGTGCGTTTGGCTATCAATGTGGCCAACTCAAGGTTATCTATCTAGCTAGCTCAAATGGGTTGTCAATTCCCAATAGATCTATTCATAGTAGTCGCGTTCACTCGCAAGTGACTAAGGTTCATGATAAGAGGGGCTTTGTAAAGGGGCAACCGAGTGTCTTATGCAATAACATTTAGGATAGCATAAATAAAAATAATTATGTTCGATTTGTAGCATTTATCTCCCCACAGGTTTGTAAAACATATAAAATGTGGGACTATGAACTCACCTTGGTTGGGGGTAGGTGTGGACAAACAAATGATATCAAATGCAATTCGGAAACGGCTCCAACACACAACCTGAATAATAGTAAATAACTCAGACTTTTGGTGGTTTGGTTGGTTTTGAAATACTTATAGTGCTTAAAGCTTAAAAGCAATATTATAACATTGTTGGGTGTATTATCAAGTTGCGAGAAATCTTTATTTTTGACATAAACGGCGAATATTTACATTTTTAGTCTTTGCACTTTAGTAAAATTACACTTTTAACCCATCTTTTAATATGTGTCAATTAAATGTAAGAATTTCTAAATTTTCACCTTTTTCCCTTTAAATTGTCAAAGTGTCAGTTTTGGCACTAGTTTATAAGAATTTACAATTTTAGCCCTTAGACTTTTTAAATAACTTACATTTTTGGTATGTATATTTCAAAATGACACAACTTCGCCATTTGTTGAGAAATATTACATTTCTACCTTTAGGTTTACAAGCGTGGCAGTTTTGGATTCTTTTTTGGTATAATTACAAGTTTAGTCCTTTAACTTTATAACTTTGCATTTTTAGTCCTTATATATGAAAATCATTCATTTTTGGTCCAATTCTTTGCAAAATGACATGTTTGACCCAAAAGTACTTTTATAAACATTTTATAACATGAGTTTACCCATTTGACAGTCTATACCCTTGATTTATAAAAATGATAGTTTTGGTCCTTATGTTTATAAATGTTGCAAAAATAGTCCTTATACTTCCAAATTCACACATTTGCTTCAAAATCGTGTATATTATCAGTTTGTACCTTCAGTTTGCAGATTTCGCAGTTTCAACCCTAAAGTCCCAAAATTTACATGTTCGACCCCTCAACTATACAAAAATTGCATTTTTAGCCTAAAATCAATGTTTAGCTTATGCTATCATTTATTTTAGCTTATTTCATTCCCACAAGCTTAGGGAACTTTTAAAACAGCTTATTAGGGGCGTTAAGTACTTATTTTTTGTTATTGGGCCTTAACGAGACAAATTAAGCTCCAATAGCATTTGTATACGCATGGATACGAATTTACAAGCTCAATCCTTATGATAAAAGCATTTCTGTCTATGTATATACACTTAGACAGTTTCACGTATGGGTTTAAGTGATATTAGGAACGTGTGATTTTGAGTGATTATATGTTGTTGTGAGTGTAAAACAAATGTATAACTCCATATTTAGGTGTATTAGGAACCAAGTGAAGGCACTTGTGAATTTTATAGTTAACAAGACATGAAAATAAATATGTGAAAGATTGTGGGTCCACACGAGTTATAAAATATATCAAAATTTGACTAAGTATTGAGATTGACTTACAACACCTAAAAAGGTGGGTCGTACATGAATGTTAGCACTTCAAAGAATCGAGTGACACTTGTGGAACTCTTGGGCATGATTGAGATCGGCTAGTCCTTGGCTACTTCCTTCATGACTTGGGGACAGGAACGATTGGAACTTGGGGAGTTTTTGTGTTTGTGTTTGAGTTTTGTGGTTACGTAAGGTGCATGGGGGTATTTTAATGTGAGATAAGGTTGAGTGAGGGGGGCAAAGAGAATATGGAAGATGATAACAAGTAAGAGGGAGGCTAGGGAGTAGGAGCACTTAAGAACTAGCCAATTTGGCTTACAAGTGTGTTTATGATCTCGTTTAAAGGGGTGACGAGGCATGGGCTTCTAGAACTCTAATTTATTTTGTGTACAAGTGAACTAAGGAACTAGACGAGGTGCTTGTGTGCTAGGATACTTAGACATGTTACAATTATGGAGTTTGTGACATAGAATAACAAGGATTAGGGTGCGTTTGGTCCTAGAGTGATCAAAGGGTCCAAACAACATATTAACGTGTGATATTGTGTTTGGGAAACAGATGAGTGTCGAGCAAGGTGTTAGAGGTCTATAAAATGGTTTGGATGACTTTGCAAGTGATTGGAGATACTTGGAAACAAGTTAGAAACATTTTGTATTATTTTCACAAGTTTTGTGTATGGTAACAAGTCCATTTACTTTGGTCCTCGTTCACTATTCATAAGACCTCATAAATTGTTGATTCTTGTTGATCTTGATTCTTTGATGTGTGGAGAATCGTATGATATAATTTGTTACATATGTTGTTTGTATAGATTGTGAGTAAAAGGCTCAAAGTAAACGTGTTTATCGTCCATGTGTATGTGTTTGTTAAGCTAAATTGGGCTTATTGGGCTTGGAATTGGATTTGGGCCCAATGAGCTTATTAAGGGTCTGTTTGGTAATTAAATGGGTCCATTAGTGAACCTAGGTGTAATTGAGGCCCATTAGGTGTTGTGGGGGCCCACTTAGGAATATCAGGCCCAATTGGTGAAATGTGAGACCCGGGGGTTGTGAGTGTGTTGTGTTGTTGTGGTGACCAAAACGGTATTCAGGTTTGTTTTGCACATAGTCTACAATATCATGGTATGTGTGGGAGCTCGTTCCAAGAAAAAATGTGAATCATATAACATATACTAATTTTTCGTTGCATAGTGTAAGCAAAAGTTTGAACTTTTGCCTAAAAATGGGTGTGTGAATAGTAATACGTAATTAATCCTTGATTAATTTTTATTAATAATCGTGGATTTTTACAGGATGTTACAGTACTACCCGTCATTCAAATTCCGTCTTGGAATTTAAGTTTGTGGTGGTTGGTGGGTTACGGGAATAAGTGTGGGTATTTGCGCGAATTTGGTCTTCACGCTCCCAATTATACTCAGGTCGGGCTTAAAGTTCCATCGAACTTTAACAATGGGGATGCGGTTTTTCTTTAGTTGTTTAACCTCCTTATCAATAATCTCTAATGGTTCCTTGGTGAAAGTGAGTTTGTCATCGAGGCGTATCTCTTTTAGTGGAATTACGAGAGATTCTTCAGATAAGCACTTCTTTAAGTTTGACACGTGAAACACATTGTGCACTCTAGTGAGCTCTTTGGGAAGTTCTAGCTGGTAAGCTACTGGGCCAATCCTTTCCAGGATCTTGAATGGTATAATTTACCGAGGATTTAACTTCCTACGCTTTCTAAAGTGCACTGTCCCTTTCCAGGGGATACTTTCAACATAACTCTGTCTCCTATTTGGAATTTCATGGGTTTCCGTCTTACATCAGCATAACTCTTTTGTCTGTCCCTAGCAGCTTGCAGAAGCTGCCTGATTTTGATTATCTTTTCGTTCATTTCATGAATCAATTCGGTTCAGTGAGTTGTACTTCTCCTACTTCAGTCCAACAAACAGGTGCTCTGCACAATCGTCCATACAGTGCTTCAAATGGGGTTGCCTTAATACTGGCATGATAGCTGTTGTTGTATGAGAATTCTGCCAATGGCAAGTGTTTATCCCAACCTTTTCCAAAGTCAATCACACATGCTCTCAGCATGTCTTATGGGGTTTGAATCATTCTCTCGCTCTACCCATCAGTTTGAGGGTGATATGAAATGCTCATATCTAGGCGAGTGCCCAGGGCTTTTTGCAATGACTTCCAAAACCTAGAGGTGAATCTAGCATCTCTATCTAAAATAATGGATATGGGTACTCCGTGTCAAATCACTACTTCCTTCGTATACAATTGTGCGAGCGTGTTTGTATTGTCAGTTTCCCATATGGGTAGAAAATGCGCAGACTTTGTGAGTCGATCTACAATAACCCATATAGTGTCCAATCCGGTAGATTTTGGTGATGAAATCCATTGTAATTCGTTCCCATTTCCATATTGGAAGATCAAGTTGAGTAAGTAATCCTGATGGCTTTTGGCATTCCGCCTTTACTCTTGAACATGTCAAGCACTTTTCGACATACTTAGCAATGTTGGCCTTCATATTTGGCCACCAATAGAGTTTCTTGAGATCCTGTTACATTTTACCAAAACCAGGGTGAATGGAATACTTTGATTTGTGGGATTCATGCATGATGAGGTCTCGTATACCTCCATAGAGTGGAATCCAACTTCTTTCTTTGAAACACCCCAATTTGGCTGGATCTGTAACACCCCCAATTTCGTGATACGCAGCGAAATTTAAACTAGGTGTTACTTCATGGTACAACAGTCATAACAATAGAAAACGAACTCTAATGGAGTCGTTTTAAAAGATTTATCATTCGATTTATATAAATATCATAGTTTACAAAAATGAGGTCCCAGTTGGTTCCACGGTTTACAAAATACATTAAATTGGTTTTCGAATGATAATAAAGTTTTAGCCTTCTTGAGTATCCATGCTCCTCTGTGCCAGCCTCGTATAATATGGACCTGAAATACATGCTTAAAATTGTCAACACAAAGGTTGAGTGAAATTCATAGAGTTTAGGAAATCAGTTGAACATAATATTCGTAACGTGAGGTAATTAGTCTCACATTCATAGTTTAGAAAACAAAAAAGATATTATTGCACTAAGCTCATGACACCTAAATGTTAACAACTTGCCAATCGCAATTGATATAATAGTAACAGTTGCCCTAATAGGTAATTTGCCAATTAACCCATGGATCTTCAAATATAGTGCGTTTGTTTACCGGACTTGGTCAAACAAACGGGATTCGTCAATCCCAATAACTATCCACATTATTCACGTTCACCCGCAAGTGATTAATGGTTCATGATAATAGGGACTTAAGATTGGCGATAGTGGTACTTAGTGCAAATAATACATTCAAGTATAATTTCAAAGCAATGTGTTCGATTTAAAATAAAGCATGTATTTTCCCCAAGGGTTTATAAAATATTTAAGTAATAACAAGTGGGGCTATGAACTCACGGTAATGATCAGCAGCGAAGTGTAACAATATAATGTTTGTCAACAATAGAGTATGGCAAGACCACCATCTTTAACGATTACCTTCGAAGGTTTAGTATTCGTGTTTTAGTATATTGTACGATATAAGTGTACAAGTATATGTAGTTTGTTGGCTTATGATGTTGTACATGAATCCTTAAGTTAAAGTATTCCTTAAATGTTGTTTGGCTATCAAAATCAAGAGGTCGTGAATTAGTTTAGCATAACATTTATCATGTATAAATGTTATTCACTCAATGAGTGTTGTGATGGAAATAATTACTGCGTGTCATATTATGATGTCGTGAAATACAAAGATTTCAAAAATAGTTTTTAAGTTAATATAAGTTCATAGGTTTTTAAAGAAAAACCCTAAAGGCTCTCTAGGGGCGAATTCCGGCAGCCCTAGCCGCCATCTCTTCTTCATCTTTTCTGGTCTAATTATCCTATCAAATCGTCTCTCTACCTGTTGGTATGCAATCGATTTTGTAGGCTATACATATTTAGAGGTGGCGGGATGTTTTTTATCTCCTATCTAAGCCGTGATTCATCCCCACTAATCGAAACCCTAAACATACTATCTTCCTAGCGGTTCTATTGATTAATCACTTTATATTTTTTAGGGTTTTCGTTCCATTTAAATAAACTCTTTTTAGGGTTTTCAGATTCTGGTTTGTGTGTGGTTGATCCACACTGTTTGTGGGTATTGAGAGAGCCGCTTTCTTTGGTTGTTCGCATCAGACCTATATCCATTCTTATCTGCTGGTCGTTTGTGAACTTCATCCTGGACGTTAGGGTTGGTGATACCCTATTTTCTTTGCTCCAGATCCATGGCGCTGATTTGATTGTTTATCTTGGCTATTATTGCTAGGCTCTCATGTAATGATAATAGCAGTCGACATGCTTTGGATTCACTGGGTGGTTATGTAACTCAACATGCCCTACGGTATGGTTATGTGTTGCTATGGTCGTGGGCATGGAGTGTTGGAAGTCAAGTTTGGTCGGGTTCTTGTTTAAAAACCTAGTACTTTTGTTCTCAGATCTGTACTTTGCTCGTCATTCTAATTTGGAGGGTATGATGAATCGGTTTATGGGACGTTAGGGTTATAGGTTTAACCCTATTTTTGGTTTATTGCTGATTCGATCTGCTTGGTTCTTCACTCCCACATTGGTTATTATTTTTCAATTAGTTTGACTATAATAATTATAGATGGTGGATCATTTCTGCTGGAACTCTGTTTGAATCATTATGGCTGGTACCATGGTGGTTTGATTATGCGGGTTCGAGAATGATGGAAGTCAATATCTTCGTGTTTCAGATCTTGTGCAAGTTTTTTACGCTTAGTTAGGGTTTGTTTGGCATACCCTTGGGACGTTAGGTTCTATTTGGCATACCCTATTTTGAATCAGATCTGGTTGGTGCTATACTAGTCGTGATTTGATTGTGAATGGCTCTGAATCTTTATGGTTATTAGGTTGCTTGTGGAACCTAATAGTACATCACGCTTTCTTTCATACTATGGTGATTCGGGTTGTGGATGTGTGGTACAATTTTGTGTATCGCTATTTTGTTTATGGTTATGCGTCTAATGTCGTGGCATGTGGACGTGTGGATGTTAGGATTTTTTTTAATTCTATTCTTTGTATAAGGTTCGATCTGTTGTATGGTACTCGACTGCTTGGAAACTTTATGCAGCTTCAGTGATAGTGGTCTTCATGTGGTAGTTTCAAATCTTACATTCTTGTATGGTGCGGCGTGTCTTTGTCCATGCAGGTTCCGTACTTGTTATCTTGCAATTATGATCCTTGGTTTTTCTGGTGCTTATTCGGGTTGTTATGTCGACTGGTCAAGGGTCATTTGTAAGGTTGGAAGTTAGGGTTGCGTGTACCCTTTTCATGTTTCAAATCCGTTTGATGCGGGGTTCACTTTTTTTTTGTTATTAGTGTTGTGCTTCACGCTTAATATTAATAGGAGACGTAAATAGGTTTTGAATATTCTTGCTACCATCTATTGGATTTGGTGCGAGTGGCTGTGGTTGTTGGTGTTGCACTCGAAGGAAATATATGAAAGATTATAGAAGTTTGAGTTGCTCACGATGGAAGTGGTTCTTCGAACCTTGGTTTATTACATTTAGATTTGTTTTTGAATGTAATTGTTAGTTACAGCTTTTTGCTGTGTTGTTGTTCTGCTTTTATGCAGTAGTTGTTGCCTATGTAACGGGCTGAGGGCATGGGATTCACCCATGTCACTTGTACTTCAATGTCTTTTGGCGTAATGAATTTTACCGGGGTGAATTAACCCTTTTACCCAAAAAAGTTCATAGGTTTAAACAAGAGTTAAGACTTGTGAAAATGGTATTTAGATAGTTTATATGTCATATGGTCATTTATCTAGTTTTGTCAAAGTCTGGTGAACAAGTTTTAAATAAACAAGTTTCGGTCATTAGACTTATACTAGCCGTGCGGCTAAGTTACAGTTAAGCAACTTGAAAAAAAAATTAAGGTCAAACCTAATGGCTATATTTAAGTTAAAATACTTTGAGACATCAGCCTTGGCTTAACCTTGGCTTTGTTTTGACCTCAAAGAATCAATATATCACCTAAGGTTTCTTACTAAGGTTGTTTTCTAGTCAACAACAGGTCAATTTAGTTTTTGCCGTTTTTAGGCTTTTTCGTTCGCTTTCTTCTTATGTGCTCCCAAGTTTTTGTAGAAAAACTCATTCTAAGCAACTTTCGTGTTTTACACTTTTGCTAATTCGGACCAGAAAATGATCAAAATCGTGATTTAAAATAGTATCAGCAAGCTTTTGTTCCAACACTATATTTTCATCTAGTAAAACTTAACTAGGCATAATTTTTTAACCACAAGTCCTTTTTAAGTGATTCAAAAGGTCAAGTTCATATTTTTATTATCTCTAACAGCTTCTTAAGCTTAATTAAGTCTAAGGTCCAAACTTTATTTATTGGTCTAATTACAACTATTTACTTATATTTCATTGCAGAAAGTTTGGCTGCACATTAAGTCCTGCCAAACGACCATAAGTTGAGTTCTACAACTTGTTTTGACACGCAGATTTTGACATGTTTTGCCATTTTGGCTCTCATTTACTCATTGGGATGAGTTATGAGGTGCGCCACCCGGCGAAACGACCATAAGACATAGTTATAAAAGCCTATCTTATTTAATTAACCTCAAGATTTACTGAGATGATCAGTTTAATTTTTGGAACTGTTGCAGAATTTAGATTCATATAATTTACCTAGGACTTGTTTTAGCTTGTTTTTATGATCACAACCTCATGTACAACATCAATTAAGCCATATTACATATACTACTTATATCAAATTACATGAAATAATTATAGAGATTATTACAATCATATTGAATGAACATGAAGATAAATAATAGCTTACAAGGATTGGAATAACACAAGTATCACAACTACAAATCAACACCTAAACCCTTCTAATCTTTCACCCTTCTCTTTAATCTTTATCCATCTTTAAAACACCTTGATAATCACCCCAAAGACCACCTTACTTCAGCCCCTAACCTCTTGTATAACTCCAAATCTAACCATGGAATAACTAAAACAACCAAAGGATCATAACTAGCTACCTAAACCCTTCACTTTTGTAGTATAATTTGTTGTATGAATAAAAAGGATGATGATGATGGAGGAGGTGGGTGTGGCAAGGAGAGGGAGGAGATTTTCATCCTAACTTGCATGTGAAATGAGGTGAAATGACTAAGATGGGAGGTTATATGATTAGTTAAAGGACATGTGTACATTTCTAAGACACTAAGCATCATCACAAGACCACATGGTCTCTTGGTGTCCTCTTTACACGCCACCTCTTCACATGAGGTGGTTAGTGTGTATTATTTGTGATAAATATGGATTTACGAGATGTAGTTTGGTCCCGGTAATTATTAATGTTAAGCCCTTAAGTCACGAAACTTAAAACTAGGTAACGTAAAAATGTAATACTTATAAAAATGTTAAAACTTATCAATATACTCTAACTAGGTATATTAAATGTGTGATAAGTCTCAGAGGATGCGTCTATGTTGTTAAAACCTAATAACGTAGGTTTGAGTACGCGTCTTACGTAAAAAGTAACATATCTACTTAAAAATGATAAAATAATATTAGTTCATATAAATTATGATTATTGGTAAAAATAAAGTATTTTGAACATATAGACTTATCGTAGTCTTGTGTTGGTCACAAGGAAAATTACCAGTTACTACCGGTTATCGTATTTGCTTTTATGTTACGGTAAAAGTCAAATACTCAAAAGTCAAAGTCAAAAGTCAACTTTAAAAAGTCAAAGGGTAAAATAGTTATTTTACCTTATGAGAAATTATGGGTTGTTACAGGATCTACGTGAATACCTTGGCTATTGATGATATGTCCCATAAATTGTACATTCTGGATCCAAAAGTCACACTTGGAGAATTTAGCATATAACTGTTCAGCCTTGAACAAACTTAAAATGATTCTCAGGTGTTCAACGTGTTCTTCTTGACTACTGGAGTAGATGATAATGTCGTCTATAAACACGATTACAAACTTATCTAAGTACGGTTTGAGGACTCGGTTCATCAGATCCATAAATACTGTTGGCGCGTTGGTTAGGCCAAATGGCATTACTTGGAACTCTTAATGGCCATAGCGTGTTCTGAATGCAGTCTTGGGGATATCTTCTTCGCGAACTCTCAGTTGGTGATATCCCGACCTTAAGTCGATCTTTGAGTAGATGCTTGAACCTTGTAACTGATAGAATAAGTCATCAATCCTTGGTAGCGGATACTGATTCTTCACAGTAAGTTTGTTCAGTTCCCGATAGTCGATACACATTCAGAACGATTCGTCTTTTTTCTTAATGAACAGTACTGGAGCTCCCCAGGGTGATGAGCTCGGTCGAATGAATCCTTTTTCAGATAGTTCCTTTAATTGTTCAAAAAATTCTTCCATCTCGGATGGCGCTAATTGGTATGGTGCTTTAGCCATTGGTGACACTCCTGGCACTAAGTCAATTTGAAACTCTATTTGACGAACTGGCGGTAGGCCGGGTAGATCTTTCATTTGGTGCCACAACATATGCTTTGGCCGCTTCCTGCCTGTGGTTTTGTTGATGATGTTGGTTGTTGCGGTTCTATTGATAGTTGTTGTTACGACGGTTGTTGTTGTTGTTGTTGTGGTTGTTGTTTTTGTTGCCACGGTTGTTGTTGTTGTTGTGGTACCTTTTGTTGTTGTGAGGGGTAGTTCTCGGATCATGATGTTTCTGTTTGAGATCATTATTACTCATGGATGCCTTGCGCTTAGTTTCCCGGTCCAATAGCTTTTAGGCAATAATCATTGCCTCTTCAAGTGTGGGTGGCTTGGATGCGGTGACATCTATTCAATACTCGGCGAGACCCTCCGGTACTTTTCTAGTGTTCTATCAAGATCCGTACCATATTCGGGCACCGTTGCCCAATTCTTGGAACCTTCAAAACCCAAAACGATTGCATACCCTGTAGGTTCTTAAATCCACTCCTTTTACGGCCAAATTATAAAATTCGTCCTCCATTTCTTGACCTCGATGCTTAGTCCACCTTTTACGACGGGATGACCTAAATGCGGACAAGATCTTTAACATTTTCTGCTTGAGTTCGGACCAAGAGATCCGATGAGCTTCTTCAGTACCCATGGTCTATGTTATGGCATTCCACCATGATTGGGCTTCGTCAATAGTGTTCCCCGTAGCATAGGTGACCTTACAGTTTTCCGGGCAACCGCTTCTCATGAACACAGTTTTCGAACGTTCAAACCATCGGGTTAACTTAGTTACTCCTTCCGTACCTTTAAAATAAGCTGGTTGACAACTCATGAAGTCCTTGTAGGTACATTTCTGCGGGGTAATAGCAGTGCTCTCTTTAGTAGACCTGTTAATTGGCCACTGGAGCTGTTTGAGTTTCAAGTGCAGCTGCCACACCATCTGCTATCATTTTCCGGATATCTTCCGGAGTCATGGCTAGCGCTGGTGTCGGGGTACGTGGAGTAGTTGCTCTTTTTGAGCGTGCCATATTTTTATCAATACAACAACAAGAAAGAACAAGTTTAGATTGTTATATTAGGACCATGCTGGAATATCTCAAGTAAAGTTGATGCCATATTAGCATCCTTTAATGTCTATATAATTCCCAAAACCGCCGCATGTTCGGGGACCATTATATGTGTATATGGGGTGATTATTACTTAATATGGGATTGCTAAGGAACAAACTGTTGCATCATCTACAAAAGACGTGTGTTAGTAACTTTTTCTACATTCATCAAGTTCTCCACCAAAACACTCATTGTTAAAAATTTTCATCTTTCACAACAATTGGAGTTTAACAGCTTTCTCTACATTCGTCAAGTTTTCTTACAAAATGTCTGAATACAATTAACAACACACATGAATGTAAGATAACAACCATGGAAGTATAAACCAACATCAGTATATAGTAAAAATCACAACCATAATATAACAATAATAACTTGATATGTTTATGTTACACAACAAAATGATACAAGGTCTCTTATTAAGTTACACACGGTAGGCTGAATGCCACAAAACTATACAATGTGTGATCTACGTCTAACTTCTAGGAGTCTACTCCGTGTTTCCCTTAAACTCCGACATCTGATCTTGTAAGGCCTGATGTCTAGCTCGAACATCTGCTATGAGTGCTTCTAGGGCATTTATCTGCCCTGCTGATGATCTAACTGCGTCATGGTAGGAGAAGGTGCGGGAGCTACTGCAGCTCTGGATGACTCTCCAGTCTCATAAACTCTTCCTGGTGGGAAAGGAATGTACGAAGAAGTGCGGGACATCGCATCTTCTGGTGGTGAGGCGGGTGAAGTGATCTGGCGAGGTTCCAGGGTAAGCCTGATTAAATGCATCGAAGAGGTGATCTGGTCCAACTGGTGGCAAGGGTGGTGATGCTGGTGGTGACATGTCAGGGGAAGAAGGTGGTGATGTTCCAAACAGATCTAAAGGAGAGGTGGGTGATGATGGGGCTTGGGTGCTCGCATGATTTTGCGAGGAGTATGTATCCTAATAGGACCATTTGGGTATCTCTGAAATGGCCTCATAAATGGCTAAGGTTCATAGGGCTGGAGGACCATAACTCGACGGCCTCGGAAGACTCGAAAAATGGTGAAAAAGGCACATGATCTGGGTTTCCTATAGAGGCGTGTCTATCCATACATGGTATATCCTTCCATACCGTGTCATCCTCTGTTTCAATCAGAGTCCCTACCGAACCCTGACCAATCTCGAAAGTATTGGGCATCCATTCATCAAAAGATGGGGAACTGGGGTTGCCAGTCGATACTATGGGTGACATTGGGGGTGTTGGGATGATTTATACACTAAGTGCGGGTAACCATTGTTGGGATTCTAGATACTGATCGCATGTCAACGGATGAGATATGTGCCTGCCTAACCTGTCACTTGGAAAGGGTGTATATACTGGCACAGCAAATGATACTGGCGGAGTAGGAGCTACTTCACCCTCCTCGAAGGGTTTCGTTTCGCTAGTCCAAAATCTTGACATCACGGGAGTCAATGTGGTGTTGGGGCATCGGGGCCATGGTGCAAGATAAAGTATCTTCGACATCTGCCTCAGATGAGGAGGAGGTGCGGTGTGGGGAAGACATAGTACTGTAATAACCCAGTTATTAATAAATATAACTTATATAATCATGCAACTTTGCTAAAAAGTAACCCGGGGTATGGTGTGTGCAACATCTTTAAACAATGTGTTGTAAATACGTAGGCATGGAGGGCTCGCGGGGTGCGGTGTAAACTGGTCAGTTTTGAAAACCGTAATTATACTCAGTGTTAAAAATACACTTGGTTCTCTATAATTCTGGCTCTAATGCCAATCTGTAACACCTCCAAAATTTCATAATCATAGCGGAAGACTAATTTTGGGTGTTACGGGGAGGATCACAGTCATAATCATAGAAAATGACTTAAAAGAGACTTTTTTAAAAGTCATTAATTATTTAATTCAAATGCGTAAGCGTTTGTGATGACTGATAAATTTGTTTACACCAATGACTCTTGGTCAAAATGCCCACTCCGTGCCTTCATTTCCTGCTTCAGTTACATGAGATATACATGCTAAAAATCAACAAAATTGTTGAGTGAATCCATAGTGTTTGTAATCGTAATCATTTGAACACAAGGTGTAATCATTCAAATAAATCAATATGTATATTGCTATAAGTCTAATGAACTCAACATTAACGTGTGTGTTATAATAAAGTTTCCCTCGGTGTAGGAGTTTGCCATTCTCCTTGTATAAGTCAAATAGTGTGCATTTGGCTATCAATCTTGCTAACTCAAGGTTATCTATCTAGCTAGCTCAAATGGGTTGTCAATTCCCAATAGATCTATTTACAGTATTCGCATTCACTCGCTAGTGACTAAGGTTCATGATAAGAGGGGCTTTGTAAAGGGGCAACATAGTGTCTTATGTAATAACATACACGATAGCATACATAAAAATACTTGTGTTCTATTTGTAGCATGTATCTCCCCATAGGTTTGTAAAACATATAAAATGTGGGACTATGAACTCACCTTGGTTGGGGATAGGTGTGGACAAACAAATGATATCAAGTGCAATTCGGAAACGGCTCCAACACACAACCTGAAGAATAGTGCATAACTCAGACTTTTGGTGGTTTGGGTGGTTTTGAAATACTTATAGTGCTTAATGCTTAAAAGCAATATTGTAACATTGTTGGGTGTATTATCAAGTTGCGAGAAATCTTCATTTTTGACATAAACGGTGAATATTTACATTTTTAGTCCTTGCACTTTAGTAAAATTACACTTTTAACCCATCTTTTAATATGTGTCAATTAAATGTAAGATTTTCTAAATTTTCACCTTTTTCCCTTTAAATTTTCAAAGTGTCAGTTTTGGCACTAGTTTATAAGAATTTACAATTTTAGTCCTTAGACTGTAAATAAGTTACATTTTTGGTATATATATTTTAAAATGACATAACTTCACCATTTGTTGAGAAATATTACATTTCTACCTTTAGTTTTACAAGTGTGTCAGTTTTGGATTCTATTTTGGTATAATTACAAGTTTAGTCCTTTAACTTTATAACTTTGCATTTCTAGTCCTTATATATGAAAATCATTCATTTTTGGTCCAATTCTTTCCAAAATTACATGTTTGACCCAAAAGTACTTTCATAAACATTTTATAACCTCATTTTTCCCATTTGATAATTTATAGCCTTGATTTATAAAAATGATAGTTTTGGTCCTTTTGTTTATAAATGTTGCAAAAATAGTCCTTATATTATCAGTTTGTACATTTGCTTCAAAATCATGTATATTATCAGTTTGTACCTTTAGTTTTCTGATTTTGCAGTTTCAACCCTAAAGTTCCAAAATTTGCATTTTTAGCCTAAAATCAATGTTTAGCTTATGTTATCATTTCTTTTAGCTTATTTCATACCCAGAAGCTTATTGAACTTTTAAAACAGCTTATTAGGGGCTTTAAGTGCTTATTTTGTGTCATTGGGCCTTAATGAGCCAAACTAAGGCCCAATAGCATTTTCATGGGTCCGTTGAGCTTGGGGTTCCGGGGAGTGATTTACAAGCTTATTATGGACTGTTTCCAATTTACAAAATAGCTTATATAGTGCTTTAATGCCAACTGCTTATTAGAAGTTGAATGGGCTTTAGGCCCGTTAAGGTGTGTGAGTGAATTTGTGATATGGCGCAAGGGTGGCTAGCTTCTAGCTTGTGTGAGAGATTTAACGAGCTTGTGTGTGTGTTATTTTTCTACCTCCTGATTCTTTAGTGGGTATAGAAACAAGTTAAACCATTCGTTCGTATTTGTATACGCATGGATACGAATTTACAAGCTCAATCCTTATGACAAAATCATTTATGTTTATGTATATACACTTAGACAGTTTCACGTATGGGTTTAAGTGACATTAGGAACGTGTGATTTTGAGTGATTATATGTTGTTGTGAGTGTAAAAAAATGTACAACTTCATTTTTAGGTGTACTGGAACCAAGTGAGGGCACTTATGAGATTTATAGTTAACAAGACATGAGAATAAATATGTGAAAGCTTGTGGGTTCATACGAGATGTAAAATTTATCAAAATTTGACTAAGTATTGAGAGTGACTTACAACACCTAAAAAGGTTGGTCGTACACAAATGTTGAGATGAGGAGAGGGCATGGAGATGTTGTGGCTCGTTTGTTAGAACTTTAAAGAATCAAGTGACACTTGTGGAACTCTTGGGCACGACTGAGATCACCTAGTCCTTGGCTACTTCCTTCACGACTTGGGGACAGGAACGAATGGAACTTGTGGAGTTTTTATGTTTGTGTTTGATATTTGTGGTTACATGAGGTGCATGGGGGTATTTTAACGTGAGATAAGGTCAAGTGGGGGGGCAACGAGAATATGGAAGATGATAACAAGTAGGAGGGAGGCTAGGGAAGTAGGAGCACTTGAGAACTAGCCAATTTCGCTTACAAGTGTGTTTGTGATCTCGTTCAAGGGGGTGACGAGGCATAGGCTTCTAGAACTCCAATTTATTTCATGTACAAGTGAACTAAGGAACTAGATGAGGTGCTTGTGTGCTAGGACACTTAGACATCAATTTTGGAGTTTGTGACTTAGAATAACATGGATTAGGGTGCGTTTGGTGCTAGAGTGCTCAAAGGGTCCAAACAACATATTAGCGTGTGATATTGTGTTTGGGAAGCACATGAGTGTCGAGCAAGGTGTTAGAGGTCTTATAACATGGTTTGGATGACTTTGCAAGTGATTGGAAATACTTAGAAACAAGTTAGAAACATTTTGTATTATTTGCACAAGTTTTCTGTATGGTGAAAAGTCCATTTACTTTAGTCCTGGTTCACTATTCATACGACCTCATAAATTGTTTATTCTTATTGATCTTGATTCTTTGATGTGTGGAGAATCGTGTGATATAATTTGTTACATATGTTGCTTGTATAGATTATGAGTAAAAGGCTCAAAGTAAACGTGTCCATGTGTATGTGTTTGTTAAGCTTAATTGGGCTTATTGGGCTTGAAATTGGATTTGGGCCCAATGAGCTTGTTAAGGGTTCGTTGGAAATTAAATGGGTCCATTAGTGAACCTAGGTGTATTTGAGGCCCATTAGGTATTGGTGAAATGTGAGACCCAAGGGGGTTGTGAGTATGTTGTGTTGCTGTGGTGATCAAAACAGTATTCAGGTTTGTTTTGCACATAGTCTACAATATCATGGTATGTGTGGGAGCTCGTTCCAAGGAAAAATGTTAATCATATAACATATACTGATTCGTTGTTGCACAGTGTAAGCAAAAGTTTTAAATTTTTCCTAAAAATGGGTGTGTGAATAGTAATACGTAATTAATCCTTGATTAATGTTTATTAATAACTGTGGATTTTTACAGGATGTTACAATGATGGATTTGAGAATGTAGTAGAAGAAACTGTTGGTGAGAAGCTAGTTGAAGTGGTTAAAGCTGTTGAAGAGGTTAGTATTTCTGGTGTTGAAGATAGTACTGTCAGTGATAAAGTTACAACTGCTAGTTCAACAGTTAGTGATGCCAGTGAGAAGATTGCTCAAGTTAGTGTTGTCAGTGAAAATATTAGTGCTGCTGGTGCAACAACTACTGTTGTCACATCTACAACAAATGTTATCACAACTGATACAACTGTTGATGACCTTACTCTAGCTCAAGCTCTTCATGATTTGAAGAGTTCAAGACCAAAAAAAAGGGGTTGTCATCAAAGAACCAAGTACTACTACAACTGATGCTGGTATAAAACAATCATATGGCAAAGGGAAAAGGGTTTTAATTGAATAAGTACCTATAAAGAAGCTTTCAAAGCAAGTCACATAGCAGTTGAAAGAGCAGCTGGAGGAAAGTAACAAGAGAGCTTAAAGGGCTGATAGTACTGATAGTGATTGGCCTCAAATAGAAAAAGAGGTGGTTAAGAAGAAGAAGGTGGATATAGATCCTGAAATTGATTGGCTTAAAGGGCTGATAGTGATTGATCAAGAAGAAGAGGAAGTAGCAATTGATGCTATCCCTCTAGCTACTAAGCCACCTGATATTATTGACTGGAAAGTACACAAGGAAGGAAAGTTAAGCTATTACCAAATCATAAGAGTAAATGGAAATTCACAGATGTACATTCACTTCAGTAAGATTCTCATGAGCATTGACAGAGAAGACTTGGTAACTCTGTGGAAGTTGGTAAAAGCTAGATATGGATCAACAAGGCCTAAAGGTGATTATGAGTATGTCTTATGGTATGATTTGCAGAACATGTTTGAACCTAATGCACTTGAAGGAGTCTGGAAGGAACAACATGAGTCTAAAGTATCATTCTGGAAGCTTTATGATTCTTGTAGAGATCACTCTGTGATTTTGTCATCTTGCTGGATATACATGTTAGTAGAGAAGATGTACCCACTCACATCATCTACAATCCTTCAAATATTAGACAAGAAGCTTCATTCAAATTATTGCAATGAAATGTGTTATCAATTTCTTAAAAATATGCATGTTCAGGTAAATACTCGGACGGACAACAAAACTTTTTTCTATTCTTTTGTGTATGCAGATAATTACTATGTTCATCGGCGTGCCCTTTGGTCCAACCTTGTTTGCCATGCTGGATTTATGCATAGTAGGCCTTGGGTTTTGTTGGGTGATTTTAATGCGGCACTTAGATTGGAGGATCATTCATGTGGTAGTTATGCTCCTGACATTGCTATGTGTGAATTCAAAGATTGTGTTCAGAAAATGGAGGTTGAAGATCTTAATTGTACTGGTCTTCACTTTACTTGGAATCAGAAACCAAGAGGCTCATTTGGTACATTGAAGAAAATTGATAGGGTGATGGGCAATCTGAAATTTGCTGACGTGTTTCCAAGTTCGTTTGCTATATTTCAACCTTATCGTATTTTAGATCATTCTCCGTGTGTTCTGCGTATTCCCCAGGTAACTAGGCCTAAGCCTAAGCCGTTCAAATTCTCTAACTTTTTGGTTCATAAAGATGGGTTTATTGATACTGATTCTTTGCGGGATGGAATCTTAATGTTCATGGTTGTGCTATGTATCGTGTGGTTCAACGCTTAAAGGGGTTGAAATCTCCTTTTCGTAAGCTTTTGCACAGTCAAGGTAATCTGCATGACCGGGTAGTTAGGATTCGGAAGGAGTTAGATGAGGTCCAAAAGGCTATTGATACTGATCCGTCTAATTCAGACCTACGTGATGAACATGCTCACTATCTTCTTGCTTATAAGGAGGCTACGTTAGATGAAGAACGGTTTTTAAAGCAGAAATCTAAAGTTCAATGGCTTCATGCAGGTGATTCTAATACGGCTTACTTTCATAATATTGTTAAAAGTAAATGTGCCCAGAATCGAATTGAATTGGTGAGAGATGCAAACAATGTCTTGTATGAGGGTCATCGAGTTGCGAGTGCTTTTGTTGCTCATTATGAACAGCTTGGTATTGAAGGCAATTGTAGTCCATTTGATGAGTACGGTATATTTTCTAATGTTCTTTCACACCAATTGGCTAATTTTATGGTTCGTCATGTCACGGATGCGGAGATAAAGGAGGCTATATTTTCTATGGGGATGATAAAGCTCCGGTCCCGATGGTTACACTACCGCTTTAAGAAAGCATGGGATATTGTGGGTCCGAGGTTATATCTGCTGCTCGGGATTTTTCATGAATGGTAAGCTTCTTAAGGAGATTAATCATAGCATTATATATCCTAAAGTGTCTACCCGTCTAAGATTAATTACCCTATTTCTTGTTGTAATGTCATGTATAAGTGCATTAGCAAAATCCTTGCTAATCGATTAAAGAAGGCCTTGGTCATTGGTTAGTATTAATCAATCGCTTTGTTCTGGTCGTCGATATCCGATAATATATTACTTACCCAAGAGCTTATGCGGAATTATCATAGAGGGAGAGGTCCACCTAGGTGTGCGTTTAAGGTTGATATTCAGAAGGCTTATGATACGGTTGATTGGGCTTTTCTTAAAGCTATTCTGATTGGGTTTGGTTTTCACGCAAAAATGGTTGACTGGATCATGGTATGTATCTCATCTACATCTTATTCTATATGTATTAATGGGGATCTTCATGGTTGGTTTAAAGGTAAGCGGGGTCTTCGACAAGGTGACCCGTTATCTCCCTATTTGTTTACTCTGGTTATGGAAGTTTTAACTCTTATATTGCAGACAAAGGTTTCTAATGCAGTGGATTTTCAGTTTCATCATTTGTGTGAACAACAGAGAATTATTAACCTTTGTTTTGCAGATGACCTCTTCTTGTTCGCTAGAGGCCATCGGGATTCTCATTAATGTCATTATGCGTGCTTTGGAGGATTTCAAGAACTTTTGGGTCTTGTCCCAAGTATCCCTAAAAGTACACTTTCTTTTGTAATGTGCCTAATGCTATTAAAGTCGCTATTCTCCGCCTATGCCGCTTGCGAAGGTTCTCTCCTGTCGGTATCTTGGGGTTCCCTTATTTCCTCGAGACTTCTTTATAGGGACCGTAAGGTGCTTGTTGAAAAGTTGGAAGGTCGTGTGAATGATTGGCGTAATAAGTTCTTATCTCTTGCGGTAGGCTTCAGTTGGTGAGGTCTGTTTTATCATCGATGCATTTGTATTGGGCTTTAGTCTTTATTCTTCCTACTCGTATTATACATGACTTGGAGCAGCTTATGAGGGGTTTCCTTTGGTGTCAAGGAGAAATGAAAAAGGGAAAGGCTAAGGTTGCTTGGGAATCTGTTTGTAAGCCTACGAATGAAGGTGGTCTTGGTATTCGACGTTTGAGGATTTTAACATTGCCTCATGACTACACATATTTGGAGTATCTTGACACATAAAGAGTCGTTATGGGTTCAATGGATTCATTCTTATAAACTTCGTGGAGAAGCTTTGGGATGTCCCATGTTTGGGGATGTTAGTGGGGATGGCGCAAGCTTCTTGCGATTCGACCAAAGATTCGTTCATTTATCTGGCATAAGATCAATAATGGAATGGACACATCGGTTTGGTTTGATAGGTGGTGTGCGTTAAGCCCAATTCGTGATTTGCTTACTGCTAGAGATATTGCCCGGGCAGGTTTTAATTTATCTTATTCGGTTTGTGATATGATTGCTAATGGTGTTTGGCGATGGCCGGTGGACTGGTTATCTCGTTTTCCATTGGTTAGCTGCAATTCCGGTCCCTAATCTTAATGATAATGTCGATGGATTATTATGGCGCAATTTGGATGGTAATTTTAGTGGTTTTTCGCCTGGTGCATGGGATTCTATGCGTCTTAGGGCTAATGTGGTTGACCGTGTAATGTTCCTTGGTTCTCTCATTGTATCCCGAGGCATGCAATACACTTGTGGCTCGCTATCAGCGTGTCAAGACTCAAGATAGGATGCAACAATGGGATGTTGGTCCTAATGTTGACTTGGACTCGCTTAGATGCCCGCTTTGTGAATTGGTTCCGATTCTCATTCTCACTTATTTTTGAGTGCCGCTTTTCTATGCGTGTTTGGTTTCAAATCCGGTTTTATCTGGCGTGGATGCGGTCCCGCCTTCTTTGGAGAGTATTGTTACCGTTTTATTCCTATATCTAAGGGGCGGTCGGTTGGTAGCATCATTTCTCGATTCGCTATGGCTACTACATACTTTATCCGGATGGAGCGCAATGCTAGGATTTTCAAGCGTAAGAAGTCTCTTGTTATGGAAGTGGTTTGCATCATTGTCTCTAATATTCGGTTGAAGTGGTTACCTTCAAGTTCAAGAAGCTAACCTCGCGGTCTCATTTGATCCTTGATAAATGGAAGATTCCAAGTATTTGTATTTCTCACGGGCGGAGTGCCGAGTAAGGTTGTACTCTTTTCCCTTCTCCAAGGTTTTTCCTTTCGGTTTTTCTTGGCAAGGGTTTTAAGGAGGCGACTTCACAGGTTAACTTGCTCCCTTTGTGGATTGGTGGATGCGGATGCTCGCTTGCTACAAGTTATTTTACTTGTTTATGCCTAGTTAGTTGATGTAATATAGCTAGGTCCTTTGTGTTTATGGCATGTCATAAGCACTAGTCTATCAAGCTTTCGCTTGAGGTTAATGTGGTACTTCAGCCACATTCCATTTGTACTTAACATTATTTTTGGTTATATATTTACCGGGGTAAAACCCTTTACCCAAAAAAAAGAAACATGATGGTATCTACAAGAAGGGTAAATGAAGTGTTTGGAAGCACCCTCTTGGTGATGGTTAAAGCTTTGAATGAAACTTGATGATTTTGAGAGAAAATATCAAGTTTAGGGGAGGATTGTTGGGATTCAAAGATTTATTGGTGATACTGCTGCTTTATGTTGGTTACTGCTGCTCTTTGAATATAAGTACTGCTGGTGGATTTTAAGAAATATATGCTAAGTGGTTAAGACTGCTCAGTATGAAGTTAAGACTGCCAGTGCAAGTTTCTACTGCTAGTGTTGAAGACTCAAAGGAAAATACACCAAGTGTTGTTACTAATGGTAGTGTAATAATACTACTATTAGTACAACTTAATGTTGTTCAAAGATACAACTGCTGGTTATATAAGTTAGTAGTATCTAGTCGGTTTAGTTAGTACGACTAGATATGCATGTAATATTTATAGTAAAGATTTGTATTACTTAGGAAGGTATTCTTAACTTGGAGAATACGTATTGTAAGCCGGTTAGGACTCCTTATTCTATAAAAGGAGGTCCTAGGGCATAGGGTTTTATATACGTATTTTTATAGACAGCTTCAAGGTTTTTGTAACCCTAATACTATAAAGGGTATTTGTATTATTATTCTTAACCTAATACTATAAAGGGTATTTGTATTTTTATTCTTAATAATATTGAAGCTTGTTGGTTGTTAATCTTGTGTTCATTACTTTACTGTTACAATGATAATTCTTCTTTAAAGATTAAAGACAAGATTCGCATAGTATTTAACATATTCAAAGACAATTATAATAGTTGTATTAGATTTATCTAGTATAACTAATTCTTTACGAGCTAAGGAATTGGATCGTAGTGTAACTGCGATAAACAATATATGTATGTATATATATACTTGTGCAATTTATATAGATCTTGAGTTATTTTTATTTACTTATGCCCTTATGTATACAATTATGTTGTTGAAGAAATTGGTGGAAAGGATTAGGTTTAGTATGAAGATTAAAAGTGTTGTTGGAAGTTTGGCAATTAAACTAGTATTTTAGAAAATATTCATGCTGATTTGGACAATTTTGTTTTAGGAAAAACGAGTTTCTAGAGTCACCTTGAGTTCCTGAAAGCTTAAAAATAGAAAACTATACTTAAATACCTTTTCGTAGACATATTATTCATTAAAAACGGATTTATTTTTTTGGGTAAAAGGGTTAATTCACCCCGGTAAAAGTCAATTACACCAAAAAACATTGAAGTACAAATGACATGGGTGAATCCCATGCCCTCAGCCCGATCAGGGCGACGAACAATGACTCGTATATAAGAATGACACACCATTCCTACAACTTAACAAAATGAAACTACCAATAATGACAAAAAAACATAATACATTACAATACTACTCAAGGAGCACTCGAGCCTTCTAAATCATTATGGCAAAAAAAAAAAAAAAAAAAAAAAAAAAACGGATTTATAATGAAGAAGTTACGAGGTTTTAAAGTTTTGACTAAAACAAGATTACTTTTCGAAGAACTGCACATTGCATGCTGATTTGCACGGTTATCAAGGCAAACCGGGTTGTTAAGGTCGGTTTGGGTGACCGAAAGGTTAAAAATGTGAAGTTATATTAAAATACCTTTCCAAGGATATATTATTCGTACAAAACGGACTTAAAACGAACAAGTTACGTTACGTTAAAGTTTTCACTAAAAAACTACTTTATAATTAAAATTTCAGCTTTTCACTAATAGAACACATGCTGTCCGGGATTATTAAAGTAGGTTTTGAGCATCTAAAAGTCTAAACGAGCCAAAAGGCACTAAATAAATATTTTAGAGTCTTATATATAGTATATATATGAGTCGGAAGTTTTCCAAAATACTTAAAAGTTATCCAACTATGATTTATTTAAGACAAATACTTGTAAACTTTATTATACATGGTATTAGTTAACGAGCTAAGATGTAAAGTATGTTTTACAAACAAAACTTAAATGCAAATATGAATGGGTGATATGGTATTTGTAAAATTTACATCTGTTGGTTTGTGGGAGTTTAAAACACACGTAAACACTAAAAGTGTGTGAGCCTATGGGGGCATACACGATAAACACGAGAGTACGTGTCGAACGTATTAAGTACTTGAATATATATTACCCGATATGCATGCATGAACTTGACCCGATCTTTGTACGACCCACGGACAGTTTTATAATGGACTTGGGTCGGTTTGGTTGGATTAGCCTTGGGCCTTGTTGTTCTAACTGGTCGGGCAAGGGAGGGGTGTTGGGCTTTTGCTTGTCGATCAAGCTAAGACCCAAGACAAAGGGTCGGTTGTTTTGCTATAAAAACAAACGCACCCTACACCTCAATCTCACGACATATCCTAATCCCTAAAACTATCTCAACCGATCCTAGTTTCCTGCTACTATTCCCAGTCGACTTACATTCAAGTCGATTAGGGTTTTGGTTTTGTTTGGTTCCTAAACTTGCTTAATCATTGATCCAAGTGTTTAGGTTTTGAATCGTTTGGTGAGTTCTTGTTTTGTGCTCCTGGTCGACAGTAGCAGCAGCAACAATGAGGAAGGGTTTTCTATGCTTGGTTTTCTCGGACAACAAAGCAGAAAAGATATCTAACGTTTACTGTCCGATATTGGGTAATTGAAGAAAAACAGCTTCTAGTCTGTTTTGGTTCTCGGGCAGAAAAGGAGACAAGTTCTTAGGGTTTTTCTTGTTCGTGTTATTCAAGTGTTTTCAAGGGTTGACTGTTTGTACGTTCTCGACTAGCTTCTTATCGAACGTATTCGGTTTTCGTGTTTGTGTGTGATACTCATAGAGGTATCTACGTTAGATACTTGGGTTTTCTTTTGGTTTTCTTGTTCATTCACTTGCGTTTATTAATCGCCAATGGTTAGTTTTTCTATTTACCTTTTATACGTTATTGTTTATTAAATACATGTTAACCTAATTACTTTAACTAGATCCAATTACTATGCACTGCTTATGCGTTACTCGCTAACTTAGTTCTAAAATCCCAGCAGTGGCATCATGAGTCAACTCGTTTTTGCGATTATGGGTTACACGTTTCTTTTAATATACATGTTTAAAAGGATGCATAAAACTAATTTAGTTATTCGTTTTATTTTTGTTTTGACAACTATATGCAATACTTGTCAATTATTAATAAAAAATAACAAGACATACACAAATTAAATTAAATTGTTAATTAGAATTAATCTGTTAATTAGAATTAATTGTTAATTAGAATTAATCTGTTAATTAGAATTAATTGTTAATTAGAATTATATTGATAATTAGAATTACATATTGTTTATTAAATACATAAAATAGCGTAATTACTTGTTAATTAAGATTGCCATGCTTTTTATGTGTTTTCCGGCCACAAGACCCGCTCAATTGCTTTTTGTGATGTATAAGGCGATCTAGATTTCGTACCTAGTGACGATCTTATGGTTCTCCTTTTGGGGAAGACTCGAGAGAGAACTCAGAACAATATGTGTTTATATATTGATGTTTATGATTATATGTTTGTGATTCCTTATGTGCATAATTGTTACTTGTTATGACACCTAATTGTATGCAATATGGAATAATACATATCGTAACCATAACATTAATATTGGTCTTTATTTACACGCCTAAATATCATGCTCATTGTGACCTGCTATTTAATTTGTGGAAAATTGTTTTTGTAAAATAAAGTGACCTAATATATTGAAACAAGTTTTCATGAATTTAAAAACTAGACGCTATGGACACTTGGGATGTCCGGCTCACCCACTAGAACAAACTATAAAGGAGGTTTAAAGAGGTGCGCACAGTCGCACCAAAAGGATTTATGGTTATTGCTTCAGCGCTGACCTAGTCCTCTGCCTCCCTGTGAGTTCGATTGGAGCTACCGTGAACCATGATGATCACTACAGTGTCATTACCAAAAGTTTTTAAAATTAATGTTACAAAGTTGTTTTTCATGCTTCTTTGTACACGACTTTGACCACATTTATGTGCATACCTATTTGTTAATTTTTAGTCTATGCCATCCAACTATGAACACGTGCATTTAGATTGACTTCTCTGGTCAGACCTCAGGGCCTTTCCAACCCATGGTGATTATTTCGCTTAGGTCATACCTTTGGTTATTTTTACACGTTCATACTTGGTCGACTTATTTCGAGTTGGCTTTGTCAGACCTTGAAACCGAGGCATAAGATGAGAACTAAACATGCTTTTGACATTATTACTTGATACTAATGCCTTAAACAGTCTCATAAAGTCTAAGAGTTTCATTATGCAATTAACGCTCGTTGCTTACCTCTTGTCCTATTTTTTACACACTGGTCAGACCTCTGGTAATTAAGTGGGAGTGCAAGATGGATCTTAGTCTTATTATTAGTTAATTGGGTAGTTAATTCTTTTAAGAATGTAATTATCGAAAATACTAATTATTTGAACTTTTCAAAATTGTAGATGACTACTTCAGTCGGAAACCATCCTTTTCCAACCCTACCTAAATTTACCATTCCCTTAAATCATTATTCTTCATTTTTGCAAGATCAGGGTCCATCACAATGATCTTGTAAGAATAAAGAAGCACCAGTAGCCTCCACTTCAACTCATATCACCACACTCTAGTTAGCTCTATCTTCTTACAAGTGTCTTTGTTCATAAATAAGTTCACCAGGACACAAGGTTCTAGGTAAAAGGTTATTATGAAATTTTTGTTTTAGAGAGTCTTAAGATTATATGAGCACAATACTCAAAAGAGATCTAGAGTGGTTATGAAAAGTATGAAAATTGGTAATCCTTAGTAGTAACCAATACTGGTAGATAGGAGCATCATAAGGAAGCTGAACCACTATTCACTCAGATCATTGACGCTGATAGCTCAAGGTCTGCGAGTGTATTTCATGTTCGGCAATAACAAGGAATCGGACTGTAATTGTTTATTATTTGATTCCTTGTTGTAATTGAGTATGTAAAAAGAAGCCGTTATGCTTACTTACTACTGATTTAGATTAGGTTATTTGTATATTCAAATAAGGGGAGATTGTTGGGTCTGAGTTTCAACCCAACTGTCCCTAACATGTATTTAAACATAAATAGCCTAATTTATTAAGTCTATGATATAAATCAGTAAGAGCAACACTCACTGATAAGGATAAATGAATAAGTCACCCTCTGATGAAAATCAAAGGTCTTACTCTCTTATGGTTATCAAAAAGTGTTACTCTCCGATGTTTATCACAGAGTACACCATGTTGGTTAGGGATAGGTACCTCACTAATGATCATTAGTGGATGTAAACTCACTGATAAAAGAAATCATTGAGAGTTGTATAAAGCTCAACCAACAACCAAGCTTCATGGAAGTCGAAGACCAACTGAAGAAACACTTTGTAACTTGATATGGTGTCATGGAGCAAGGTATAAGGAGCTACAAGCAACACTAGAGGGACTGCGAACTGACAAATGTCTCAGTGACCTTGAAGAATTACCTTTATAAGGTACTTAGTATCTAATTAATGGGCGAAAAACTTATTGGGAAGATAAGCGTAAGGTCTTATCAAAGGACGATAAAGTAAGATCTTGGGTACAAAAGTTATCAGCATTGAAAAACCAAATGCACGCTCCGCCTACTATAAGAGGCACATGCTATCTACTCCAAGGCCGGCGAACTACTATACTATAAAAACCCGTAAAATTTTGGATTATTATAATAATATTTATTACGTCAGAAAATTCAAATCGGTTATTTTTTGACAGTTGTCAATATTTAAATTTAAAAATGAGAGGTCATCTCGTTTCTTTAAAAATAAGACACCGCACACACGATACTTGTCCACTAAGTATCTGTATGGTAAATGTGGAATTTATTATTGTCCAAGTTAAATTTAAGCATACATAAGCTTAAGCCGATGTTCTGGGAAGTTATCCCGCACACTGCAGCACGCAGTAACATACAAAACTAAAAATAAATACTGAGATAAGTGAAATATACATTTTTATCATTCATTGATAATATAAGAAAGAAAACAAGAGGTTATCTCGTGAATTTAGAAAATCACGACACCGCACGCATACCGACACCAATTAAATAACGGCAAAACTGTAATAATCAAAAACAAAAACCCCTAAAATTCTCTCTCCCTTAAGGAGAAATCTGGCCGCCACCCTCATACTTTTTCGGCCAAAATTTCTGCCCAAATCCGTCCTCTCTATCCTACTTTGAAGGGTATGCAATACGTTTTGGGCATAGAAATTCTTTTGAGGGTGGTTGGCATCATTGTTCTATACAAATCTGATCGGATTTCTGCTTATACTTTTATTGGCAGCAACCCTAATCAATTGATTCTCTAATTCGTCTTGAACGTTTTATGGTGATCTATTTATTTAGGATTTCGAATTTATTTCATACCTTTATTATGATTCTCATAAGTCGGTTTCTCATCGATTTTACATATATAAGGGTGGATCTTGTTTGGTGGCTCATTAGGGTTTGTGATGTTTCATCATAAATCTGTTCGTATTTGTATTTCTTTATCTTATGGGGCATTTTGATGCATGGTGGCTAGTGAAATCAAGGAACCCACGATTTAGGGTTTTACTTTTCTTTTATATTTTATCTGATTTCTCTGGTGGTGCTAGTATTTGGATGAGGCTGGTGCGTACTATCAAATGGAACCCTATTTTTTAGGGTTTCGATTTACTCCTCGCTGGTATGTATATCGCTTTGTGAAATTGCATGTTAACTATGTTATGGCTATTTTAAACGACTAAAAGTTCTGTACCAGATTCATGTTTTGTAAGTGGGTTTTTTGAGAGAGTGTATGTCAAGTTTTCTGGGTATCTTGTTTAAAACCCCTTACTTATCTTACCTTCACAAGATATGGGGCTGATTAGTATACTATTGGGTTTTGTGTTTGGTATTGGCTGATGTGGTTCGAGATAGGCGTGGTGTAGTGTTAGTTAGGGTTTGGTAACCCTAGGTTTGTCGATAGAAGTTATGATCTGGTCGGTGGTGTTTCTTATCATGGTTCAACCTTGATTTTAGGGGCTGCTAGTCGTGATTTGGCTATTCTTAATTTCTATATGCTTGTATGACGAGTATTGGTGACACATGATATGCTATTGTGATATGCTTCTGTCGATTCACTACTTGTTGTATGGGCTGCGTTTGGATGTTTGTTGGGATACAATGGAGGTGGCATTGTTGGAAGTTAGGGTCCCTACACCATATTAACATCATTTACTGGTCTCATTCATGGTTTAAGGATCGTGATTTACTTCATGTCCCTGTTCGTTATTTGAAAATGATACTCGTGGCTTGATAAGTTGCTGGATTGGTTGCATTGTATTGTTGTTCATCTGGATTTGCTCTTTGCACGACATATTGTTGATGAATTGATGTTGCTAATGTGGAAGTATCCTGGTTGTCTACGTATTCTTTGGTTCTTCTTATTGATGTTTGGTGTTGCATCTAAACATGCACATTTGGAGCAAGCTTATGCTTGCTGCTCTATCCGTGGTTTTAGAGTCTTTCACCAAATGTTGTATGAAATTTGTGCACTGAATTCAATTTTGTTGATCCATGGATGTGTGATGACCGTTTACACTTTTGGGTGGATATCAGTCGTGTCCTATGCTTAGGGAGCTTTTCTGGATCACATGGATGTTGATCTGAAGTTCTACGATGGCTATGTGCTTGGTGCTACTTTAGTGAATCATATTTTAATTCCTATTTTTTATTCACTTGTATAGCCAGTGTAGGTGGTAAGTTGTTTTATGTAAGTTATAAGAATGGCATGTCATTCTTATATGAGAGTCTGTCAGTGTCCTAAGGGACTGAGATGAGGGACGTCACCGTCATCCATTGTACTTGAATGTTTTTAGTGTAATGTATTTTACTAGGGTGAAAAATCCCTTTTACCCAAAAACTGTAATAATCAAATCTCTAATTAATATTGATGCCATATTATTACCCTTACAAAAACGTTTCGAACCGGGAAGGTACGAATACTCGAGGATTCGACAAAACACGGGGTACCGATTGCACTGTTTTGTATAATAAAACAAAAGAAATACAATTATATCCCACCCTCTCTCTCTCCCACGCTCCTTATCTGTTTCCTTTCTCTCTCTCTTGACGACACAAACAAGAAAAAAAACACAAAAATGGTGAAATCCCTTCCTCCCTATCAAGTCAACTACAAAATAGCCTTCCCCACATGCCAAAACCGTCACCTATCATGCTATCCATCTAAAGGGTGGCTGTGGACAAGTAAGTTAGCCAAGAAGGAGTGTCTCTTTACACACTAGGTCAAGAAAGAAAGGATGCCTCATTATCTTTATTCATCTATACATAGGAAGGTTTCTTTTACAGGTTTCAATTCACATATCACACATAATCACCAAAAATTAGGGTTCTTCCAAATCAAAGGGGTTTTTGAAATTAAGTTGGGGGTTTTGTTATTTGATGTATAAGGAGCTATCTCAAGAGTGTAATTGTTCCAATTCGTCCCAAGTTTCCCCAATTGAGCTCCTAGGTTTCGGTTTTACATACCTATTCGACCCACCTTTGGGTTCATTGTAAGAAATACCACCTTGTTATTATTTTACATTTTTCGTAATTATAAATAATTTTAATTCGAATTTATTGAAAAGTTTCATCTGGTATTCTTGTTTTGAATTACTTATTGTCGGATTAATTAATGTTGGATTAATATTAAGTAAACATTATTGTTGTTGTGGCAGTCGAGAACCAGGAAAAAGGAAAAATTATGAACCTGCTTAATATCTATTTCAATATAGCCTATGTTGCTTAAATTGATTTCGACTTATTTTGAGTTTCGGGGTATATAGTTTCGCTTATTTGTTATTGTCATCCCGCCTATGTTCAAAAATCTGCTTATCAGCGGTCATTCGTTTCAGCTTAATTGAAATGTCTCCTTAGCCCTTTTGTCAATCTTCAGCAAAATTTAGTTTTTGCCTATCAGCTTATTTTCCTTGCTCACGTGACACCCTGATCGACATATATTTAGCTTACTTGTGGCTAGAACATTAGGCGCCTCGACTGAGTTCAGTCCCTCTCGAAGGGTGATCCCTGCTTGACTTGTGCTCGACTTGTACAACCCACACCATGAGGGTAATGAAACGCGGGTAGTACCCGGCTTCAATAGTCATTAGTCGAGCAGGACTCCTAGTGTCCTTATTGGTTGTTTTCAGTATATGAGAAACCCCAAGAGGGGTAGTAGTTTATGTTGGCTTCAATTCATTTGATGTGCATATGTTGGTCCACTCGAGTCAAGGGAGAACACTTATGGTGTCTCTACCCGCCCCGACACTAAGAAGTCTCATTGAAAAACATTAAGTTTTGAGTCTTGTCATATTATCCGACCCCATTTCCCCTTGTGTTATAAGTTGCTACCCAAACGTAGCAAAAGAATTGTCAAACCAGGAGGTACCAAAATCAGTTCTTGCAAATAATATTTCACTTGAGACCAAGGTGGTGTTCTGGGAATGTGTTTGTGAAATTTTGAATCGGGCTGCAAAGCCCATACAGCTTAAGGGTCCGTTTGATAGTTGATAATGGGCCAAAGCCCAATGTACTTTGACGGCCCAGTTACCAATCTCAAGGGTTCATTCGGTTTTGTCGCAGCCCACCCGGGCACTAATCTACTTCACAAGTACGCAAGTTATTGAAAATGCATCAAGTAGAATATGGTCCGTCTCGTCACAACCCACAAAAATTCATTTTTCCATCGTGGCAACCCAACAGCCGCATCGTCTAATCACGTCAACAAATAATAAATAAAATGAGTAAATGATTTCAAACGTATATACTAAAATAAGATAGAGATCGACAAACATATATATTAGGGCGAGTAACTAATATATGTCGCAGCAAACTTAAAAAGGTAAGACACATTTCCACTATAAAGTTATAAAACCAAATTATAAATTATACGATTTTTTTTTACATTTAGTCAAACCGGATAGATAGAAATTTTAACTCGGGATATATCAAAATTTTGTAAACATATAAATTTATGCGCAAACAATATATATTTCATGGAAACCTATATCATATTTTTCTAATGTAGTTGTCTACACCCTTTCTTTTTTTGGGTAAAGGGGAGTAATCATGCACCCTGGTAAAATATTATTAACCAAAAAAATTTAAGTACAATGGGCGAGGGTGAGTTCCCTCGCCTCAGTCCCTTAGGACACTAACAAACACTCATATAAGCATGACAAACCACACTTATAACAAACAATTGAACATCAAACTACAACGAGTATAAAAAACAAATAAAATGAAAATCTTCAAGTCATCATAGTAGTCCAACCTTCCAGCTCGCAGCACATTAACGGCTCATGAAGAACCATAAACATAGTGGTCCACTCAATCTTCAAAATTATTAACCATCAAGAGCACCACCAACTTCCACAGTAGCAGCTTCACTCCATCATATAGATTGTCATTCCAACACCAATCAAATGAACGTGATCAGAATGAAATGCAAAAGAGGAGAATCTGCCATATTCGAACAATAAGGTTTTCAATAAACACCTTAACTTACATACCAAACTGATTTCCAACATATCAACCCTTTTAGTAAACTAGGAATAGCAAATTGTGAGAGAGGATCAAGACGCCCAAATCAGGTCAACCATAACATCCAATTATGATCACTAGATTTTTTGAATAAAAAACCTACAAACTTAACTTCCAATTACGAACAATAGCTGCACCAAAAGCAAAACACATGCAGGATTCAGCACAAAAGAAACTTCAACAGCTCCCCTACCAAAATATCATGCTATCAATAAGTGCAACTCAAGACAAAATCACTATGGCTTGATTCACACACCATCATCTGCCATATGCAAATAATGACTTCATAAGCGTTGAAACACAACGAATCCACCATAGACGATCACTAGGGTTATAAAACCCGTACCATACAACTTCGATCCCAATCAACATGACCATAACCATGATATTAGCACACGAACCAGGACCAAAACAAATACTAGGGATCCCGAATCCTTAACCACCATCAACATAACTACCTTCTCTCAATAAAACCCACAAATCAAAAACATGAATCTGATAGAGAACATGCCAACAACCTAACAAACCCTAGCAGGGTTAACGCAAGATCAGCAGATCACATTCCAATGGATTAATAAAAAATGAAACCCTAAAACTTAGGGTAACATTCAGTCGATTACATACCAATAAACCAACCCCAGATCGTAAAAACTAAACCAAAAAGGTTTATACGTGTAAGAACAGATCCAAGATGAATAACCAGATTGCCCCAAGTAGTAGGATTGTTTAAATATCACATGGATAAATAAAACCGACTTATATATATACTAAAATACGATCAGACACAGCCCTTAAAAACAAAACCCTAAATAAAGATAATAAACTAGAAAAAGTTAGGGTTACTGAAAATTAAAAAAACAACAAATCGACCCTTAAAAATATAGATGATAAACCGACATAGATTAGAGGGTGTGATTACATACACACAAACCGATTCAAACCCTAAAAACGATTCACCAGACAAGATGAAGACGATTGAGGATAGTTAGGGTTAGGAACTAGAAGAAATACGTTTGCATTAGAGTTACAGCCGCCACCTTCTGTCAATGAAAGAAAAACATCTCCAAACCACGTATTGCATGCCCCAAAACCAATAATGATTGAAGGGTAGAGAGGACGTGGTGTGAATGATGATTTATGACCGGAAATTAGATGACAAAAGGTGGTCGGATTTCTCCATAGGGGAGAGAGAAACTTTTAGGGTTTTATACACACACTGGTTAGTTGTATACACCCTTTCAAAACATATAGTATTTGAAATATAGTTATGTAATCTATCATAATTTCATTTACAATTAAAATGATTAAGTTGTCACTTACAAACTTGGATAAATGTTTGAAATTTCTAAACAAACATTAGTAACACCTTGAAATATATCTTGAAACTGTTTCAACACAAACCCTAAAACTCTCTCCCCTAGGGGCGATTTCCGGCCAACTCTTCCCTTATGCTCCGATCAGATCAAACCACATCATTCAATCGCCTCTATTGTTTTTAACAATATGCAATCGGTTGTGATGATTGTGCTTACATGGGAGGGTTGTGTCGTGTTTTTATTCTCTTATTCAAGTGAAAT
>CM040241.1:171217417-171283002 GCA_022545495.1 Chrysanthemum lavandulifolium | reverse complement strand
TGAATCGCCCATTGTATCATCCGGTTGTCACATGGTTGATCTATTGAATAGATCTCACATGCCACCCACCAAGAGCTTGTTTGATGTTGGCTCTTGAGGGCTTTCCATCTTCATTGTGAATATGATATCATATCACTCAGATGTTCTGGCAATACCACAAGGATAATGCGTAGGACTCTTAAGATATATTCTCACTTTCCATGTTGTGTGAAACAGTGAGTCTTCATTGATAGTGTCCTAATGAGATTTATTGATGATCTCGTGGCTCTAGACTCAATAGTGCACATTTGGTTCCTATGCCAGAGACTAGGGAGAGGGTCTCCTTCTTCAATATCAACAATCTTTAAGAGAAAGTCGATAGATTATGTAGGTTCCCCATGAGAATGAAACAAGTCCTTTTAAGAGGAATTTGAGTAGTTTGGGAAGTTGTAGTGTAGTGCGTCACTGGGTCCATGACATCTTGTCTTCAATACCGGTATTACCCTGGTAACCACCAGTAGCATATGAATCGAACCCGTTTACTGCCCTAAGGTTGAATAAATGGAGGGCTATTTCTTTTCACCCTTTTTTCATTCAATTCTTTTTCATTCTTCAACCCTTCAAGCTTACCGAGATTTCATTACTAGAACCTTGTTGGGTTTATTCCAGTTCTAGCTCTATCTCAGTCCGCACTCTTTCCATTTCTCACTTTTCTTCTTTTTCCATCATACCTAAGGACTTCTACACTATCTAGTGGATTGTCCCTGGGTAGATCCCTCCGGCTCTGGCGGGATCGTGGGAACGAATACCTAAGCTTACCATCCTTATATCTCCATGCATAAAGTAAATTTGGTCGGTCTTTTGGTATAGTTCTTCTGCCATTGAAACCAATTGAACATAAATCCAGGTACTTGTGATACAAGATCAAAACATTTAGTACTTGAATTGTTTTTTTGATATTTTAGAAAGAGCTCCCCCTCAACATGTGCATCAAGTATTTGAAATTGTTTTGGCACATGGAGGCAAGAAGAATGAAGAATTCAATTCTTTGATCATTATTTTCTAAAATTATCAACATCACTTTCCCAATCAAAATTAGTATTTTAAATACTTTGTTGAAGATATTCTGGGAAAGGATGTGGTTTTCAAAAGATTGCTCCCCCTTGAGGTGAAGAATTTTTAATACATTTTAGAGTCGACGGGGAATATGATGCAAAATTCACGATCATAGCGACCAATGAAACCTTTAGTTACAATCAAGGTACTCTTATGAAAAGAACTTTTAATTTTAGTACCTTGATAGTTTTGTTAACTTTTCGAAATGCTCCCCCTCAATGTGTGCTTTGATACACGAAAAGGTTTAGCCCATATGAGGAGAGATGCCAATTTATTGAGTCTTGAAGATCACATTTTATCAGATTGCATATTTATATCACATTTTCTCCCCCGATCAAAAATTTCAAATCCTTTGAGATTTTGGATCTCAAGTGATTTAAATATGTAAGAAAAATTTTGTTGGAGAAAAATATGTCCGGTTTTATTTGATCTGAAACGAAACACTCCTAAGTTCCCTCTTCAAAACAAGAGGGAAACTACAAGCTATAACCTATCACTACTATATACATTATAGTTATTGTTGTTCACAGTACAGTCACCACATTACACATTGTATTAAAACAAAATAGCTACTAATGGAAGATATCTTCATTCTGTTCTTTGAAGTAGCTTGTAGTGTCCTTCACGAACTCTCCCACCCACAAAACTTTCAAGGCTGCGGAAAATCTTTCTTGTTTTAAGTCTTCGTCCAATAGCAGCAATGAAATCTTCACACCATTTCACATCTTGTTCCGTCCAGAACCTCGTGTTGTTCCCCGGCCTCATCTTAAGCTTAAACTCCTTGACCCTTGAATCCAATTCTTCTTCAACCATCTTGAGCGTACCATCACTGAACTTGTATAGCTCACACAACCTCAGTAGCATTCTTGAACCATATTTGTCTGTAAAGATAACCGCTCTTAGAGAGTCAATCACTGTGTAGTCGTGTTTGAATTCATGCCCTGTGGCTTCCCATTGAGGTCTAGTGAGATTGACCTGAGGCTGGTAGCTTTCCATTCCTAGTTGAAAATCACCTACTCTTTGTCGAATCACTAACCCCCCTTATAAATAGATTGACTGCAGCAGAGAGGGACTTCTTTTCTCGAACAGGCATATGGTCAAGATGCCCTTGAAGATTCAAAAGGTACAGATCTTCAAAGTCACTTGGGAACAAGTGCTTGAAGTCATTTTTTTCAATTACATGGTCTTTCAAGTAAGCTCTTCTAAGGACAATCTTCTTCAGATAATCATAGCCATAGATTGGGAAGATCTCCACACTGACCACACTTAGAATTCGCAGCTTGGATCGAACAATTTTGCGCTTCTTTTCTGCACCATGTCTTTCAATGTAGAATTTCTTCTTTTTGAACCACCAATGAGAAATGCCGTACGAGGCAGCAATGTCATACACCTGTTCTTTGTCAATCCAGAATTGGTCGGGTACCATTTGCTCAAGACCTTGATCTAAGTAAGTTGCAGCCTTCATCTTAGAGATAGATAAGGTCGGTCTTCTTCCTTGTGTTCCAGCACGCAGGTATTCCAGATCATTATTGAAGAAGAATTCTGCTTGGATAGTCTTCTGTCCGGGTTCACCACCAAGAGGAAGAGGGTTATTGATATTGAATTGACTGATATCATCACCAACTTGATATGTCAATAACTTGTGACATTCTTCCATTTGAGATTCCAGATGAGCAGCGTCAGAATGAAAAGCTTTGACAATTTCGTAAGCTGGCCCTTCAAGATCCTTTGGTGTGAGTGAAGTGATTCCCTGCTTGGCACAAAACCATTTAATGAAGCATCCCATGTCACCAGTGATGTGCAATAGTGATTCTTCATAAGGGTCTTCATGGTTGGCAACAATGGTGGTTGCCCAGTTTTTATCAAGGACAGTCACATCGGACTCAGGAATGGCCCATGTTGGTTCAGTGGTTTCAGCTTGTTCTTCGGGCCACCAGCTTTGAGTCATTTCTTTAGAGGGTTCAGGCCTAGAGGATTTGATGTGTTTTCCTTCAATGTATGCATTCCACCAATCTTCATTGTCTGAAGGCTTAGGAATGTGTTTCGTGGAGAAATCATCATCTTCTGAGTCAGATTCTTAAACAACATAGGATTCCTCGTTCATTGTCTGTTCTTCAGGAATTTTGGAGACAGTAGGTGTGAATCGGAAGTCGGTTGTGGTCCAAGCTGTCGATGTCTTATGAGACACTTGACCACCAGATGAACCAGATTGATTAGACGGTTTGGTGGTGGATTAGTCTTATGAGTCTCAACAGTACCAGAAGATCCACCAATTCCAGATGACCCAGCTCCACCAGTTGGAGGAGGAGGAGGTGGTGGAGATTTTGGAACTCCAGACAGAGACTCCATCATCACAACTCCTCTCTTTTTCTTTCCTCCCTTTCACGAATGTCTTCCAGAAACTGCAAGTGATTATCATGCTTGATTGATTCTTCGAGAGCTTCATATAACTTCTTATGAACTTCATCCAAATGCTCATCTTTGTCTTACATTCTATCGGAGAGAACTGATCTCATATCCGAAGTGGGCAAATCCTTAAACCTCTGAAGCAGTGGAGCTTTCATCGCCCATTCCACTGCATCCTTAACTTCTGCTTCAATGGCATTTGCAACTACAGTGTCAAAATTGAAGCTCTCCACCTGGATACACGACAATCAAGATGTTTGACAGATTCGGAAATTGGTGCTTCTCGAGGACATCGATTCTCTTTAGTGCTTCCTCAAGAAGTTGCTCAGTAGTCTTAGTGGGAGGTGGTGAAGCTGGTGGTGTGACAGCTGGTGTGATAACCGTTGGAGTAGAATCTGAGATGATGGGTGATGGAAGTGCGGTTGATGGAGTTATTGTTGATGAAGTAACTACGAGTGCCGACATTGGAGGAATAGTTGATGTGTCTTGCTGGATAGTGACCGAGAACATAGATTGGACTTCTTCTTTTTCATCATTTTGTTTGTCAGACTCGACATCTGAAGGTTTGTCCTTGAGGAATTGGTCACCATAAGTTATGTCAGTCTCAAGATTCTTCAGGGATGACAAAGATCCCGTTGACATGTTTGCTTCATCCAGACGCACGTGTTCCTCAGATCTTGACTTAAGAATCTCTTGTGAACCTTCCAGCAGATCATTTCCCTCAACCTATATGTCTTGCCTGTTAGTGTCCATTTGTTCATTCTCTGTTTCCAGTACTGGTACAGTTTCCGCAGAAGGTACAGTTTCGACTTTCTGACTGGGTGTCACTAGAGGCAAGAGTGTCCTCTAGTGTATCAGACACTTCTTTTTCCACTCCAATTTGTTCTTGAGCTAAGGGTGATTCGACACTTCTTTTCTTGAGCTCAAATTGCGTTGTCGTTTTTGGAGTTGAAGTGGAAATGGTTAACAACATCTGAGCCGCTTGCTCTGCTTCTTCTCCAGCTATTCCTTTACCTTTTCCCTGTGCTACTGGAGTGGTATGGCATGGTACTGACTCAGGTTCTTGTATCATGACCCCCTTCACTGGTTGTCTTTGAGACATGTCAAGACTTTCCAGGCTCTATTGGATGCCTTGTTGGAGTGCAGCCTCGTCTTCGTCCATTAAATTCATCACTCTCTCAGGTACCTTGGACCCTTTATCATTTCCCTTTCCAGCGTCTCTCTTTCTCCTTTTTTGCTTTTGAGTTGGAGAGTTAGCAGACACTGATCTATCTTGTCTCTTCTTAGGAAGAATTGCGTAAGTAGAGACAGATTGTTTGGATTTGGGTTGTGTGAGAGTAGGATTTGGTGTGTCATCAACGGTTGTGCGAGAGACCTTCTTCATGTATTTCTTAAAATAATCAGCCTTCTTAATTCTTTCAGTGAGAAGAGCTTCAGGGATTGGCATTCCAAAGACTTCTTTGTTCTGTCCTTTGGCAACATATTTCAAGTTGCCAAGAATGAATTCATCACCGGCTTCATGGAGAGCTGACTCAATTCTGGGAGTAAATTGATGAATCCGCTGCAAATGCTGGATAATGAGCTTCGAGAACCTAATGCTAGGAATCACTCTCTTATCTTTGGATTTCTTTCCTTTGACTTTATTCAAAAAAATTTGTCTGTCAGTGATGAATGTGTCCAAAGACAAAGAGAATTCTTCCTAAAATGCGTTCCGCAAAATCGATATTTTCTCCTTTAACCAACCCCACATAATTTGTAGAATAGGAGCCCTTACTCTGTCAAACCCTGAAGTTTTACTAGTCAAGCACATGTTGAGAATGGTTACAATGGCTCTCCAAGGTTGATACACTTCTGTGTTGATGAATGTTGAGACCTTTGTTAATTTCACTGGATATCCCAATTCTTCGACAAACTTCATTAGTTCATCAGTCGTGGGTAGAGTGACGAATGGATTTGCGGGGTCTCTTGGAGTGATCTAAAGAGCCTCCCTGAGCGTCTCAGTGGTGATGTCATACCACTTGTCTTCAAGTTTACAAGTGTATGTAGCTGTGATCTTGTCCCATGTTACCGTATTCCAGAATCGTTGCAGGTAAATGGAAGGAATCGTGCACCGCATGTTTAAAGCACCAAAAAAAATGGTGTTCTTCAAAATATCAATAGCAATTTGGTAGATTGGATTAGGTTGGTTTCTATCCACATCCACAAAGCAATTGCTTTTTGCTATTGGCACCCATTCCTCATACGGAAGCAGTTCCTCATCTGTAGGAACAATGGTTGCTGCAGTGGTAGCGAGGTTCTCAGAGGATGTTGTGCCTGCCATTGAATTCTGAGGAGCACACATACAACAACAACAATATCCGGAAATTTTGTTAAGTTAGACAAGATTATTAGATCAACCAAATAGCCACCTCATATCTTAGACACCAAGTAAGTGATTGAAGCATCCGAAGAAGCATGCACACATTAGAGAACAAGATATGAATGAGGCAGAGACATATTAAGTACAGAAAATAGACAATGAGCAATGGTTAAATGCATAGAGACAAATCAAGTATGCAACAAACATACAATGACCAAATTATGATGAAGGATATAGAACAAGTCGCATGGAAGCATTCATTATATGAACAAGTCGCATAGGGCAAGTCGCATGTTGTTAATACAAATCGCAATATGGACAAATCCCATATTGCATAAGACACCCCGTATAGGACAAATCGCATACATCAAACCGCTTTGGTCAAAGATATGGACAAATCGCATATCCCAAGTCGCATAGGTCAAAGAGCATTCAACAAGTCGCATACGTCAAAACGCATGAGACAAGTCGCATACAGCAACTCATACATCAAGTAGCATATGACAAGTCGCATACAAAATGTAAAGAGACAAATCGCATTGAGCAGTTGATACGACAAATCACATCAATAATTTTTAAAAAATGACAAGTCGCTTTAACAATATTATATGGGACAAATCGCATACAAGAGTTCATTGAGACAACACGCATACAAGAATAATAGAGGACAAGTCGCATCCAAGAAAAAGTAATCAAATCGCATACAAGCATACAAGAAACAGTAACATACGGGCCAAGTCGCATACAAGCATCAATATACACGTCGCATTCAAGAAACATATGACAATTCGCATTCAAGAGTATGCAACGAGAGGCCAAGAACACAGATCTCATAAGCACCATAGATAATTCAGACATGTAAATTTCACATAGATGAGATACGAAAACATAGGTACAACATTCACGCAACAAAATCTTAAATCCACAACACTCCAACACACCAAATCTCCAAATTCAAAATACCCACGCATAAGGGAGAAAATCAATCACACAAACAAACCATCCAATCCTACCCATGAATCCCCAAAGCATACCCATCTACAAACTACACCAATTATTATTTTAACACCGAAACGAACCTAGATGCAGAAAGGGTCGAAGGGAAAATGCTCGAAGAAATCTGCAGATAAAAGATTGTTAGAATGATGTTTTAAACACGGTTTATGATGAAAGATGTGTGTCACATGATCAATAATCCTACCACTAGATCTTAAGTATGCCAAGTCGCTTCGAAGAATGGAGTAGAGAAAAAACGAGTGAAATTTTGACTTGGAATTTGAAAAGTTTGACCAAATGACACAAATCGCTTCTATTATTTATACCATGCTTTTAAGTTTTCAGAATTGACACTTTCAGCCCTTGTACTTAACAAGTCGCATACTGGGTAAAGATTGGACAATTCGCATACCTAAATTCAATAGACAAGTCGCATCCATAACATGATATTGACAAGTCTCATACTGAACATAACATGGACAAACCGCATACCACATATAAGAGCATAATTTGGCAAATTAAATCACTCCAAGTAACATGCAACGGCTATCCAGAGTACAGAGATGACACATATCACAAGAAATTATCTAATGAAAATCATGCAGAGACAAATTGACAGTCAGGAATGGCAGAGTGATTAATTCTCCCCCTCAATCAATGACACGGATAAGAGTGAGTGATCATTGATTGAATTGAACCCTTGCAATGAATCCTAGATGTCTTAGGTATGTGAGTGTTACTGGACAAGTTTTTTTTTTTTTTTTTTTTTTTAAACAAGTAGACTATCTGTTCGAACTTCATCTAAAGACCCGTGCCATTATTGAATGACATTTCTAGGACCGTAGATGTTATCAATAACAAATGACATGTTTTTTTGGGTAAAAGGGTTAATTCACCCCGGCAAAATACTATTACACCTAAAACATTGAAGTACAAATGACATGGGTGAATCCCATGCCCTCACCGATCGTATGACGAAAAATGCACAACATGTGCAACTTACAGACTCTTATATAAGAATGACACACCATTCTTATAACTTTACAAAATGAAACTACCAATAATGACAAGAGAACATAATACATAACAAACCTACTCAAGTAAATGCACTCGAGCCTTCTAAATCATTATGGCGGTCCACATTAACTTTCATGAAGAATCCTCGTATAATATGTCATGAATAAACAACAAAAGTCCACAAACCCATATCATAGGAGTCCTCCAACTTACCACAAAGTAAAAACCTCTCACCATGACTACCAAATCCGCCTAAACCAAAAAGAAACCACGAGTCTACTATTAACCATGAAGAGAAGAATAGCAGAAAAGCATAGACATAGCTTTTTGGATCGAGTAGCAAAAGTAGGGTTCAAGACCCTAACATCCAACCAAAAACAGAATACCATTTGATCTACATGCAATGAAGAGCAACCCATGGACATAGATCGAATGGAACAAGAACAATCTAACCATGCCATAAACAAGTAAACAATGCAACACTATGGCACAATCAGAATAACTATGCAGTTATACCAAACTGCAACTTACAATCCATATAGGAAATATCATAAGGAAACGTAGTAGCGAGTTGACATGAACTATAGAAGCTTCATCACCACACCACCATATCCACGACTTCCAGAAAAGCCACATAATAATTCCCCAACCCTCGGCAAGAAATCCTAACCAAATGTTAGGAACGACCCATGTATCGTATAACAGATCCCATAAAATCAGACACAACTACACCAAGATCTGATAATAATACGAAACAACATACCAAACGAATAGGGATTAACACCCTAACTTCCAGTAACCAAGAACATAAGGCAAACTATGTAGCGATCGGCAGATCAACCATGAACACGACGAAGCCAGCCTTAGAAAGAGCAAGAGTTTTTGAACAAGAACCTAGCAAAACTTGACTTACAACTCTCTTTAAACCCACGTTACAGAACAAAGATCTGAATAGAACTTACATGTAACATCAACCTAAATAGATAACTTGCAATCAACGAAACAAGAAAATGAGCATCGAAACCCTAAAAAATTAGGGTTTCGTTAGGCATTAAGTATATCAGATCTCCAAAACCACCAGTATATTAGTCATTAACGCATAACCACATCAAAACTGCAACCATATAGATGCGAAACCCTAAAAAGGGAATCAACAGATGACATGTTAAGGATTCTGTTTTTGTAATTTTCTGATTTTTCAAATTTTTATGGATTTTACAAAAATTTGTAATTGACTATCATGTATATGTGTACAAAAGAAATTTTTTATCTATTTTTTTTTTTTTTTTTTTAGAATTGTTCGTCAACCAGTAAGGTACAAGTCCTTAGCAAAAGCGATCAGGAGTCACAGTACATGCAAATCAATTATGACAAGCTACAATTCCCTGATGATTAGCCTTCAATTCAGTTGGAAACCAGGTCATGATGTTCATGATTGAATTGAGCATTGTACCTGAAAAAGACTGAGGAAAATTTGCACTAATAGCACATGGAGCATTGCAAATATTTAGTAGCAGTTGTATCCTGATCTTTGGATGTATTACAGTCAGGCCTTGGAATGTCATTAGTGGTCAGTGTCCTGACTGGAATCCACTTAAATCCAACATTCTTAAAGATTTTTCCAGTGGGCATCCACTTAAGACAGAAGTTAGAAGTGTGATTCCTATTGGGTTCAATGTTCTTAAACACTCTACCAGTAGGCATTCACTTAAGACCAGAGCAAGTAGAGTTAGATCTCTTAGTCACAGTAGAAGATGTAACCATTTCCCTATTCTGGATTTTAGACATTTTGCTGTTAACTTGTTTCTTAGGGCGGTGGTCATTCATTTGATACTTTACGTGCTCTAGGTGATCTTACATTCCCGATCCTAGAGCTTCGAGCGTTAGTCTGAGAATTGTCATTCATCTTATCGGAATGAATTAGTGAAGTGACTGGTTTTGACAAAACATTATACTCATCAACTTGGGAGGCAAACCTTGATTTTGAGGGTTTAAATCTTTCTGACTTAAATGCATTGGGCTGCCTAATTACAGATCGTTCTTTAGTAATTTGTGAAACTGGCTTCCCCAAGGTTGATGGTTTTGCAAACTTAGTGTTCACTCCATTTCCAATAATTTCTCTAAGCTCATTTTTAAGGCAACTATGGCGAAGCTCTTATCCTGAACTTTCGCTTTGAGGACTTCAATGTCAGCTAACAAGGAGTTTGTATGATCTAAAGACTTGGTTAGATCCTCTTTAGTAGGGACACATTGTTCTAATTGTTTCTTCCTTAGAGACTCATTTTCCCTTAATAATTTGGCCACACATAATGCTAATTCATCATTCCTAGCTTTGACAGGATCATTAACCTCAATATTATGATTGTTCGTACCCATATTAATTTCCATATGCAATTCTGAGATTTGTTTTTTCAGATTACATATGGTTGAGTCATTGTCTTGAAGTCGGGTTTTAATCGGTTAATTTAAAAATTCTCAAATTCGGAATTCGGATTTATGCAAGATTTTGTAGCAAGAAAATTTTCTTCCTTTTGTTGTATTGCAATTTCCAGAGAAATGCAATGTTTTTCAAGAATTGAGTATTTGTTTGAAAGTTCATCGAAAATTTTCTTATCAACTACGTTGTTAGTCATGATATGTTTTATCATCGACTCAGCCTCAGTTACATGACATTTATCAGTCACATGTTCTGTGAGATCATTAGTTTGTACATAATTAAGCACATATGGATTATCAATAAGAGTTACGGAAGATTCTGCACTCAACGAAGATTCTGCACTCAATGAAGATTCTGCACCCAATGTTTGTTCGTTGAACATTTTCCACTCAGGATCCTTCTTCTGTGAGGCAAAAGTTTCTAAACAGCTTGTTGCTTCCATTTTGATGTGTCTGTAATTCTGGCTTTAGCAATAACCGATAGATTACCCAACTCCTCACACCTCTCCATTGATTGCATCTCATATTCATTCATGTAATCACTGTTCTGTACTTCTTCTATGTACTTCTTCACATTGTCCATAAGATGGATAAATGTATCAATGAACTCATGGATTTCCATTCCAGTATGTTTTTTGAAAGAGATTTCAGTCATGTATTGATCATAATCTGATGAATATTCCCCACTGATGAATGGCTGAAATTGTTTGTGGATTACATGAAGTGCAGCACTGGAACCATCCTTTTGAACCTCTTCTTTGGTAAGTTGTAGTTTCAATTGTTCTAATTTTAGCAGCAAAGTTCCTGTTAATGTGGATAAGTCCTGACGGAAGAGGGCACTACATGTTCGTTCCATTGTTATGGGTAGAAGCAATATGAGGTGAGAATAAAGTAGCTGATAGGGCTCAATGCCGCATTCCTTTTGCATGGCATTCTGTAGCATTGATAGGTGCAATTCTTTCTCATTGGACTCAGAGTATGAGGATTTTAGATCATCTTTGGCTGAATCAATCATGGTTAAGCTGGGTATTAAAACTGAAGTCAGTTGTTGCTATGTCAACAGAAGTAGAATATGTTGCAGCTGCTCAAGCTAGCAAAGAAGCAGTATGGTTGAAGATGTTGTCGGAAGAGCTCGAGCATGAACAAGAGAAAATTACTCTATTTTGAGACAATCATATAGCCTTGTATCTTGCAAGGAATACGGTATTTCATTCAAAGACAAAGCATATACGGGTTCAATATCACTTCCTTCATGAGAAAGTGGAGGAAGGAACCGTGGATATGCATATATTTCATACTGATAATAACATGGCAGATTATCTGACGAAAGCAATCAACTGTGACAATTTTATATGGTGTCGATCCTCATGCGGCCTAGCGGAAAAGTAAGCAACTTAAAAAGGGCATGGAGGGATGTCGTGTGAAGATTGATCAAGCCTCGATCTAATCTTCAAGTGGGAGATTCTTAAACTATATCAAGATACATTGTTTGGAAGATGAGAATCTTATACGACAACTTGGACAACTTGTATGCAACTTGGTTGTGGTAATGTTATGGATGATAAGAAACTTGCCTATAAAAGGCAATGGAACTTGCCCTTATTGATCATCCCATCTCATTCACTTCTACTTCTCCTATTACTTGTGAGGTTATTAGAGAGTTTGTATATCTCCTATTACAAGAGATATTACTAGAAGTGTTTAACCTTGTAATTAGAGAGAAGTTTAATTCCTAATTTTTTGCATAGTGAAATGTATCTTTCCTTTCCCGTGGTCTTTATCCTATTGGGGGTTTTTTACGTTAAATCCGTGTGTAATCTTTTATTACATTTCATATTTAAGATGCGATTTTGCTTTAATCTAGTGTCATTTTTTCAACATTCTCCATTCTGGGATCAAAACTCAGAAAATTCCAACAATAACTACATCTGATCGTGATTCGATACTACGAACATGATTTTACGAAAACAAAAACGATCGTCGATATAATCCCCTTTTTCACAATTAAGGCACAAAATTAATCACTTTGATTACATTTAACAACTTAGGTTTACATGTCTACATTTTCTACCTTGGGCCTTTTGTGTGTACAGTAAGGTCCTTAAACATTGAGGGTGCGTTTAGTTGGAGAAAAAATTCTCTTGTTTTCTATCTAGTTTTGTAAAAATTTGGAAGAAATTTATCTCACAAAACACTTGAAAATATAAAACGCGTTTAGTTGATGTTTGTGTTTTATTTTGAAAAGGGAGGAGGAGGTTAAGGTTAGAAAGGAAAACAACTAAAATTTGTTTTGCAATTTTCCATGTTAAGTTAGAAAATAGGGGATTTTGTGTTTTGCAGAACATTTTGTTGGAAAACGTTGATTTGAACGCGATCTCTATTTTCCTTATTTTCCACAAAACATTTTGCGGAAAACAAGGATGTTTTCCCCCAACTAAACGCACCCTGAGTTTTTGACTTTCCTGTAAAAAGTCATCATCGTTTTGTGTTACTTGAGCCAAACTCGATAAGGTTTTTCCCCAACCCAGAAAATGGCTTACACCTACAGCTTCTGCCCATCACCTTCACTTTCTTTAAATACAAAAGGAAGCTTCAAAATCGTATCCCAATCAAGAACACCCCAACAACTGAAAATCACTCACATTTCATTACAAGAATCTGTTTCTGAAGTAACCCACCCTCAAGTATTAGCAAAAATACCAAATGCCAAAAACTACATCTGGGTCAACCCCAAAAACCCAAAAGCTTCAACCTTTAAGCAAAAAACATTTGATTCAAGGTACACTACACTTACTAAACTAGCAGAATCTTTAAATTCATGTTTACCTGTTGAAAAAGATGTTTTTGATATATTGGATGGGAGTTTAGGTAGTAAGATAGTAGAGCAAGATGGTGTTATTATTTTAAATAACTTGTCCAGCCCGCGAATAGCGCTTTTTGTGCTCAAGTATTTTCAGGATAAATGTGATTTAAGTAGGGAGGTTGTTTTGTATAATGTGACTTTGAAGGTTTTTAGGAAGAGTAAGGATTTAGATGGTGCTGAGAAGTTGTTTGATGAGATGGTTAAGAGGGGTGTTACGCCTGATAATGTTACGTTTTCGACGATTATTGGTTGTTCTAGGTTGAAGTCTTTGCCTGGTAAGGCTGTGGAGTGGTTTGAGAAAATGGCTCTGTTTGGGGTCCAACCGGATGATGTTACATATTCGGTTATGATTGATTGTTATGGGAGGGTTGGGAATGTGGAGATGGCGTTGAGATTGTATGATCGTTCCAGGACTGACAAGTGGCGCCTGGATACGGTCACGTTTACAACTGTTATAAAGATTTATGGGACTATTGGGAATTTTGATGGGTGTTTGACGGTTTTTGAGGAAATGAAGGCTCTTGGTGTTAAGCCTAATTTGGTTTGTTATAATACTTTGCTGGATGCTATGGGAAGAGCCAAGAGGCCTTGGCAGGTGAAGTCTATTTATCAGCAGATTTTGAGTAGTGGATTAACGCCTGGGTGGGCAACCTATGCTGCTCTTATTCGTGCGTATTCTAAAGCTCGTTATGGTGATGATGCCATGAATGTGTATAAAGAGATGAGAGCGAAAGGGATAAATCTGAATAATGTTCTTTACAATACACTTTTGGCTATGTGTGCTGATGTAGGTTACGTCGATGAAGGTGTTGAAATATTTGAGGACATGAAGTCATCGTCTACAGATTGTAAGCCAGACAGTTGGACGTATTCATCCTTGATCACAATATTCTCTTGTTGTGGAAAGATATCTGAAGCAGAGGCTACTTTGAAAGAAATGACTGAAGCAGGATTTGAGCCAAATATATATGTTTTGACTTCTCTAATGCAATGTTACGGGAAATCTAATCGAACAGATGACGTGGTGAGGACATTTAACCGTACCATAGAGCTTGGTATAACTCCCGATGAGCGTACTTGTGGCTGTCTTCTCAATGTGATGACACTAACTCCACGAGAAGAGCTTGATAAGCTTACTAGATGCGTTGAAAAGGCTAATCCAAAGCTCGGTAATGTAGTTAAACATTTGATGGAATCAAATATCAAAGATGAAACTTTCAAGAATGAAGCAAGTGAAGTACTTGCTCATGCGGGAGTCGATGTAAGAAAAGCTTATTGTAATTGCTTAATTGATTTATGTATCAACTTTGACCAGCTGGAGAAAGCCTGTGATTTGTTAGATTTGGGGCTTACGCTTCAGATATACAGTGATATACAGTTGAAAACTCGTACAAACTGGTATTTACATTTAAAGGGTCTTTCTTTAGGGGCAGCTTTAACCGCATTACACATATGGATAAATGACTTGGCCAAGGCTCTTGAAGAGGGAGAGGAGCTTCCCCCATTGATTGGGATCAATACCGGGCATGGGAAACACAGGTACTCTGAGAAAGGACTGGCAGGCGGACTCGAGTCACATCTGCAAGAGCTAAATGCTCCTTTCCACGAGGCTCCTGAAAAGGTTGGCTGGTTTTTAACCACAAAAGTTGCTGCTAAGTCATGGTTGGAAGCTAGACGTGATGATGTAGTTGCTACTGCTTGAGTGAAGTCCACTTTTCTTTTTTGATAATTTTTTCCTAATTAGCTCTTGAAAATTTTGTATCTATTGAATGTTGTTGAGATTCGGATTGGTCTGCTATTAATTATAAAGGCTAATAAACGGGTAATTTAGATTTCTTAAGCAAATTCCTTTCTGACTAGTTTGTAGCTTCATCAAAGCATATTGTATTGTGACATGAACCATTCAGCAATTCAAAATTTCTTGCCATATGTTTGACTTCCAATATTTTTTTAGTGCACCTTAAAAAAGTTGTTAGCTAGTTAGCTTCTCATTAAGAAATTGAATCATTGCCTATCGGTTGACGTTTTAGTATCTTTTTGGTATTTAAACAAGATAAATAAAATGTCAACCTTTAGTTTAATCTTAAATCCCATGTGAGGTTCATATGTTAAGGCACGCTGGCCAATTAAAGTCAAAACTTATCCTCATATTATAGTGTAGCCACTCTACAAAATTGATCATTATTGCTATAAGTCAAATGAACTTACTAAACATTATTGAGGTTGCCTGCACGTTTAGTTGTCTTTTACTTGACTTGTGTACAGGCAACTGCACATACACTATATATATAAATACATGTCTAAACTTGGGCTGGAGGATCAGTTATCAGTTTCAGCATGGGTAATTGCATTAATCTTATGCAGTCTCCTCAAAAGAAAGTCAGAGTTCTTGTGTCTGATGGAGGCGAAGAAAATTTTAAGGCCTCGACAAAAGTTAAAAAGATGATCCCCCAGGTCCATGATCTGGTTCATTTTGCCGACCCTAACTTACGGTTGCCACCTAATGCAAAGCTTCTTCCTGCTGAGGTTTATGTTCTGATTCCAAGGAAGGATCAATTGTTTTCAGAAGTTGTTAGGCTTGTTAGCAGTAGAGAACCGCAACCCCAGAAAGTTAAGATTGTGGTAACTAGGAAGCAATTGGAGTTTCTGGCCAAAAATGCTAAAGATTTCCAGATCAGCCAAATCAATCCTAAATCTTCTCGTCGAAAATGGCACCCCTCTCTTGATACTATTCTAGAGTAGAGCGTCTTTTGTATTTTAATTTTAAAAAAATGTAGGAAATGCACACACTTTTTGTAGCTCGGATACATTTCAATTCCACGTGTAATCATGTTTGAATAAGCCATAATGATAATAGCTTAGTAATACTCTTCCTCTGATTTTGATCAGACTATAATCATGTTATCTATCGTCTTTTAGTCGTTCTTTCTGTAAAGCCTACTTCACCCACGTCACAATATAAATATAAAAATGAAGCCTTATAACATATACCAATCATCATAATTTAACTCATTCCAAATTACAAAACACCACCCCAGAAAGTTTAAATAATTTGTACAGATCATCGGAAGCAACATGGATTGTTATTAAGCATAATTCTAGTTTGTTGTTGATATGCATACACGGTAGTAATCACAATAAGTCAAGCCCCAATGAGTTCCACGTCATTCCTTCAGACTTTGTTCAAGTGTAGACACCTCAAGATGCTTTTGCTGCCCTGTAACTATATAGAGATCAGTGAATACCCCATTAATAAACTGAAGAATATTGGTTAGTTTTCTCTCAGTTCAATGATGGTTACAACATACCTTTTGGATGAGATTAAGTTTTTGACTAGCTTCTGTTCGTCTGTCTTTATGGATGTTGAATTCTTATCCCTGATCGCCGCTTCTCTTTTCAACTTTTTTGACTCTACTTCTTGTGCTTTTATTAATGATTCAACTTTCCTCCTTAGCACCTATAAATCAATTGAGGAGATAAATTTAGCATAATGTATGTGTTTGTGTTCGCGTTTTAGGGAGGTAGAGAGAGATAGAGTGCTTGAAAGAGAGACTGAGGACCTTGTTTTCATCGTCTTTTGCATACAAGCTGCTTTCTTTCATCTCACAGATCTTCCTTAAACTAATCACTTCTTTCTGAAGCCTATCGTACAAAAACCCGGAAACGACATCATCATCTTTAAACGATCCAACACCCTTATCTTGTCGTTCTTCACTGCCAACTCGTACAGTTTCCCTTCCCATCAAAGCAGTAGTTCTATCATCATTAAACTTATCAAGATTTATACCACCAGTATTTTTAAGGATCGTTCCATTGTTCTCCTTTTCATCTCTGTCTGCAACCTTACTCCTAGAAGCCCATAAACTTTTCCTGAAGAAATTATCCCCAGAAGCATATTTCTTATTTATGCTATTCATCTGTCTTGTTTCAGAATCAACTTCTAATTTCTGTGAGCTCGTGAATGAACCTCGTGGCTGTGACGTGGATCTCTTCCTTCCTCCATGACTTGATAAGACCCCAAAAAAATGATTTGACTTATCAAGTTTTGGTGATCCACAAGTTGACTGCTTTAAACCATCTTCGAGTGTCTTTAGTCTCAGCTTCACTTTTTCTTTGAGTTGTGCTTCACTCTTAGCCGTTCTCTCTGACAACGTCAATTTGTCCCTTAGCCGTTGCATTTCTGCCTGAAAAAAATGCATGTTCACATTAGTTTTTAAACTCTAAATCTTTTATGGTTCTTAATATTTTATTTAATTATTTTGATGCAAGATAAAATAGTTTGGTATGTGTATATTATGCCTGAAGAAGCCTTCTTTCCTCCAACCATTGCTTTACAGGCATAACTTTATCATTCTCATCCTTCCATTCATTAGCTACTGTAGTTGCTACTCGATTGGCTGAAACCATTGCTCTTGACAGCTCCCTTTCTAATGTTCTTTTCTCCTCCTAATTAACAAATTATGAAAATAAGTTCAAGTCATATTCCAAGTAAATTTGTGATAGTTTCAGTTAGAGGTGGCAAGATGATGGGTTAGGCGGGTTGGGTAATGGGTTCAGGCCAGTTCATAGTAATAAAAATGGATTAATATCCTAACATTAACATTCTTTTATATATGATTTATGTCTTTAATGGTTGCATGCATCAAAATATGATTTGGACTACTCTCAGCTATATTAACTTATTTGACCCAATGCACTTTTTAATTAATTTTTTTTACCCATTCGAGATTTAAAGTAACCCAAAGCAACTCATTCATTTTTAAATGAATCGATATTGCCACCTCCACCTTCAAGCATAAACTAACACTGTGTTATTACATGCAGATGAGAAATCTGACGCCTGTAATCACGAATAGCATTTGCAGCAGCTCCGCTTGCAAGAATTGCTTCCTCAAGTTCTTTAATGGTTTCACTTAGCCTCTCAACTTCTAAAACTTTTTGACGGTTTGTTTTTTCCAGAATCTTGTTTTCTTCCTGTATACGTCTGTATTATGTTAGATTAAGTGTTATTTTAAATTACAATAGATATTCATTAAGCAATAAGAATTAGTGCCTGGCAGATTTCGATTTGTCTCCTGAGCTCAATATTATGATTTTGGACTTCTTCTACTATCAAAGCTCTCTCCAACGCACTTCTCAAAATTCTCTCAGCTTCAAGCAACGCTGCTTCCTTAGACTTGGTATGTCTTTCTAACGTCTTTTTATCCTCTTGTAGCACTGCAATCTAGTATGATAAAAAAAAGCTGGTTAAAAGAACATGCACACCAAAAGTATACATAAATTCTTTATGAGGAAAATACGTTCTACCTCGTTTTTGTACATTCTAATATCAGCTTCCAGAGGAGCAATTATGGATTCAATGGGCACCATATTATCGTCATTTTGATTTGCATGCACCCTCCTTAGAGTTGCCTCTGCTGCAAATTGTGCAACAAATGCTTCTTTCTTCTCTGTTATTAGTTTCTTGATATCCAAATTCTACATTTTAGAAAAAGTTAACATCAAATGGAGATTCATAAGCTAAAACATAAAGAATACAATTATGTACCTTTTCCTCAAGAAGGTTTTCAGTGTTCCTCATCTTTTCGTCCAGTTTTGTTACCATATTTGCCATCTATACATCACAAGTATATTAACCATTATGTCACAATTTTGCAAACAATCTATACATTAATGTTCAGTGTATATATTACCACCAAGCGGTTTCTTGTACCTCGTCAAGCGATTTATCCTTCAATACATCAGTAGCTTTCAACGCTTTAATTTCACTATGAGCAAATCCCAATTCACGGTCCTTTTCTGAAGTATAATAAATCGGCGAAAAACATTAGTAACAACTCTTGAAGTTATATATACACAAAAGCAAAAACAAAAAAGTGAGGCAAGAATTATGTGAAAGATAAAATGAACCTTTGAGCAAATTCTCCAATCGGTTGAGCTCTAAGGCAACAGGATCAGGTTGCGCAACAAGAAGACGTCCATTGCCAAATTCATCGAATCCCACCATGTTTGTTGCTAACTCTTTTTTCTATTTTTTTCAAGTTAATTATAAATGCAAGAGATAATTAAAGTTTATTGAGATTAAGCTATGGATTATATGGTTTTAAGAATGAGAGTCCATTTTTGTAAGGAAGATATATTCCCATGGTTTGAAGCAAAAGCCATGAAAGCAACAAAGCAATGAAAGCCGGCCAAGCCGGCTACTCAGTCTCATTTCCCTCTCTCTTGATAGTAACCCTTACAATCCTTAATTATTAAATCTCCTTAAATTTTTATTTTTTTTTAGTCTAGCATAATGTTTAATGATATCTTTGATGACTAATTAGTGCATTGAATGCTCCAAAAAAATGTTCTGACGTACTATGGCGTGTAAAACGGCGGTAACAATTTGTTTTTACAAACTTGATTTGTTTTCTGGTTCTTAGATTTAATATTTGACATATCCTGAAAATTTGCAAAAATAATTAGGACGATATTGTGAGTTGAAGTTTAATGTTGAACAACAAAAGTTTGAGCATTAAAGAGCTAGCAATCAAAGCAACAACTCAAATGACAAATGCTATTACAACTTATTATATGGGGTATTAGTTTAAATACTAACACTATTGATTTTAATTTAAATACTAACACTATTCCAAACTCACTTGTAACCAAGTTCTAAATCGTGACTTTTGCTTGTAGTCGAGTTCTAGAATTCGATTGAAGCCAAAAGTTGTATAGATAATACAAACCCAAAGTTTAGTCGAGTTTTCAATCAAGTTTTGTCCAACTAGTTAAATACCGATGATAAGTATAGTTATATGTGTTTGCTTATCCGCTTATTGAATTCGTTTTACAACACTCCGAATGTATATGTGTTAGTTGTATGTGTTTGCTTCGGTTTCCCGTAGTTTTCTTTTGACATCATTATTCCCGCATATAGAAAGACCCTCGTAATCACTTACCCGTCAGTCACTCTTCCAAAAAGTATATGATTTTAATAAATCAAGATTGTATTGATTGAAATAAACATTAAAGATGTAAAAATTTGAATAAAAATACAATAAACCCACTAAAAATGTATAATATAAAAATTCATAAAAATGTATAAAAATGGATGTTGAATTAATGAGTACAAAATTTTAAAAAATATGGTGAAATTAGATTATAAAAAATAAATTGATAAAAAGATATTTATGTTTGAAAATAAAGGTGATTTTTCTGTTAAGAAGTGAAACATTTCACCCAATGATTGCATCTAATTATCTTAATTTTTGTTAAGAGTTAAGTTTGGAGTTTGTTAAGAAGTGACACATGTCAACCCATGATTGGAGCTCCTTATCTTAATTTTTGGTTAGAAGTTATGTTAGGAATTAGGGTTGGGTTATCTATGAATTATAATAAAAATATGTTGAAATTATATTATAAAAAAAATAAATAGATAAAAAGATATTTACGTTTGAAAATAAACGTGATTTTTTTGTTAAGAAGTGACACATGTCAGCTAATGATTGGAGCTAATTATCTTAATTTTTTGTTAGGAGTTAGTTTTGGAGTTTGTTAAGAAGTGACACATATCACCCAATGATTGAAGCTCCTTACCTTAATTTGGTTAGAAGTTAGGCTAGGAATTAGGGTTGGGTTATCTATGCATTATAATATACTAGTCGGATACCCGCGCACAGCGGCGGCGATAAGTATAGTTATATGTGTGTGCTTCGACATTTAGTGAATTCGTTTCACAACACTCCGAATGTATATGTGTTAGTTGTATGTATTTGTTTGGGTTCTGTAGTTTTCCGTGACATCATTATTCCGCATATGAAATACACTCATGAATTTCTTACCCACAAACACTCCCAAAAGTATATGATTTTGACGAATCAAGATTGTATTGATTGAAATAAAGGTTAAAGTTGTAAAATTTGAATTAAAATAAAATAAACCCACTAAAATATAAAACTAAAAACTAAAACTCATAAAAATATACCAAAATGGATGTTGAATTAAAGACCACAAAATTTTAGAAAAATATGGTGAAATTAGATTATAAAAAATAAATAGATAAAATGATAATTCAATTTGAAAATAAAGATGATTTTTAGTTGATAAGTGACCCGTATCACTATTATAATTAGAGCCCTTATCTTAATTTTTAATAGTTAGAGTAGGAGTTGAAGTTTGAAAGTTTGTAAATACGTCATCTCATGAAAGCTCCTTATCTTAATTTTTGGTTAGTAGTTAGGCTTGAAATTATGGTTGGTTTTTTATATATATATATATATATATATATATATATATATATATATATATATATATATATATATATATATATATATATATATATATATATATATATATATATATATATATATATATATATATATATATAAAAGGGTTTACCCCGTAAATATATAACCAAAAATATTAAGTATAAAATGGAATGTGGTGAAGTACCACATTAACCCAGCTTAAAAGTTTGATAAAACTAGTGTTTATGACATGCCATAAACACAAATAACCTAGCTATATTACATCAACAAACTAGGCATAAACAAGTAAAAAGACTTGTAACAAGCGAGCATCCCGCATCCAGCCACTCCACGAAGGGAGCAAGTTAACCCAGGAAGTTTGCCTCCTTAAAAACCCTTTCCAAGAAAAACCCAAAGGGAGAAACCTTGGAGTAGGGAAAAAGAGTACATCCCTTACCCGGCACTCCCTTCGTGTGAAATACATATACTTGGAATCTTCCATTTATCCAGAATCAAACGAGACCTCGAGGTTAACTTCTTGAACTTGAAAGTAACCAGCTTCAATCGAATAGTAGAGACAATAGTGGTAACCACTTCAGCAACAGAAGACTTCTTACGCTTGAACAACCTAGAATTGCGCTCCATCCAAACGAAGTAAGTAGTAGCAGCAAGTAACAATCGAGAAATGATACTACTAACCGACCGCCTTTAGATAAAGGAATAAGAGACATATGACATATATATATATATATATATATATATATATATATATATATATATATATATATATATATATATATATATATATATATATATATATATATATATATATATATATATATATATATATATATATATATATATATATATATAGTTAGGATCAAATAAGAAAAATTAAAATAAGAATGATAAGAAGAAACCACAACCACTCATTTCGGATGCACCTATAAAAATATATGCATCTCTCCTTAAATTTCTCCTCCTATTTAAAATGTGTGCTAGAAATTCTTCTTATTCTTCTTATTTTAGCTTTTTCTTCTTACTGAATCCATTCCTATATATATATATATATATATATATATATATATATATATATATATATATATATATATATATTCACACACTAGATTCAAGGCACCTAATGGGGCGGCTAGCTTTAAAAATTTATTATACGATAAAATTAAATGAAAAATAAGTATGAACGTGTAGTCACATCCATGAGAGAAAATGAATAAAATAAATATGCACTTATCAATAAATTAATAACGTTAAACAAAAAACTAATGTTCAAAAGAATCGAATTACATAAAGTTTATAATCTATGCGGAACTTTTCTATAAACAACGTTGGTTGTAGAGTTGGTGTAGTTGCCGTCTTTCTCACAACACAAAACTTTTAGACCTCTCTTGCTTTTTACTCTTGAGACGACCACATATAGTTGTCATTGTGAAAAAACAGGTCTTTCCAAAAAAAGCCCAACCTTAGACAATGTTTGGCCTTGATTTTTGTTTATAGTCATGGCAAAACAAACTTAAATAGGGAATTATCTCCTGTTAAGTTGAAAAGGCATCTTCTTGTCAGATGGGCTTATAATCATTCTAAGTATAAAACGAACCTCACCCACTCTACCACATGATACTTGCAACCTTGTTCCATTACACAATCCGCCTCGTTGATCAATGTTGCGAATACATATAACCGAAGTGCCAATCTTCAAAACTAATTTATGGTGTGGAAGTCCAGACATTTTGATTGTATTCAAAAAATCTGTAGTGTACATATCCTCGGTATGATTAAAATCCACATCTAAATCTGAGACTGTATCTAAACTATAATATACTCTCTCTCTCCCACTAAGTTAGGAAATCATTCGGTCATTAACTTTGTCAACTTGCTCATGTGTTGGTGCAAGAATGGCTCTATCTTGGAAATAAGATGGATCCCAAATATTTTCCTCCCAATTATCGTAAGTTTCTCGTATCACAGCTTGTACATGATCATTAGAATTAGGAATTAGCATATCGTCTGGGAATTCAACCTCAGCCGTATCATATTTAGTGCCACCTATTGTCCCATCACCAATACTCAAAATCCATTCAGCAAAATCCTTGATTTGTTCTGCATCTCCAGGGTTACAACCAATACGAAGCCTCATATTCTCGGTAAGTTTAAGAACAGTGCAATTATTCCACATATAAGACTTATTTAAGGAAGCATGTACAACATCTTGCCTGGTACCGTTTGGAATAACCAGGAGTATTTGCCAAAAATCCCCACCAAAGACAACGACTTTACCACCAAACACCTTATCAGAAACTGCCGTAGAAGTACCTGTTAAAAAGACAATTTAAACAATACTATTATAGAGTTTTGAAAAATATCGTGTTTATATTCATTATAAACTACAAAAAATGACACAACAAACACAATATATTCTTGATAAAGTTAAACTACAAACAACAACACAACAATCACAATGCATAAAATACATAAAAAAATGTACTTGTCGATATATCTCGTAATGTTATATCAAACGCTTCAAAACAAAGTCTGTTAACCATTGGTGCTTCGTCCCATATAATTAACTTTGTCTCGCGAATCAATTCAGCAAGATCTCCATCAGCACTAATAGTACACATTGAATCCTCAACAACATTTATAGGGATTGCAAACCGAGAATATGTTGTTCTACCACCATCAAGCAAAAGTGCAGCTATACCTCTTGATGCTACGTTTAGAACTATTTGACTCTTGGATTTTAACGCAGCTGTCAATGTCTTGTACAGGAAAGTCTTACATGTACCTTCGTAACCATATACAAAAAACATACCTCCTTTGTCATTATCACAAGCATCTATTAAAGTAACATATATTCCCTTATGCTCATTTGTCAAACTTGTATATAGTGCTTGATGTTGCTGTATCAATTCTGGAACATCATAATCAAGTTCATCGTAAATCAACTGATTGTATCAATCCATTGTGAACTCAGAATCCGGATACGAAATATTGACAATATCTTTGAGGCTTTTCGAACTGCTGAGCAACTTATCCTCAATATATGTCAAACATAAATTGTACCTTTGTTTATCCGATAGTTGTAGTACTGCACAAAATGAATGAATTTCAGTTTTATGACTTTCAAATAAGGCTACTTGCAATTGATAATTCAGGTATAAACGTTTATTACTATTTATGCTTGAAAAACTAAAATGGTATGATACCTGGATGTTTTCATTTTAGCCTTTCTAAATGTAAAATGTCTTCTGCTAAAAGTCTCCACGACTTCTCCCAAGCGACCTCCAGCTTGCCATACTATCTGATAATATTAACATAACAAAATGATTACGAAGGTAATCACCAATTCCCCACTGACTTGCTTCAATTATGCCTTTGACGTATTCCTTGTCATCCGCTAACAATCCATGTGCATCGCAAGCCTCTTTATACGTACGATATAATACACCAGCATATTTCTTAAATTCGTCCCATTCTTCTGCACATTTAACTTTGTTTAAAAGCATACGTAAATATAAAAGCTCGCCCCAAGATGGAGGAACATGATGGATCCGACCTATGCTCCTTGCTTTCTTCGAGTCCATATTTTATCTTGACTGTTCCAAACAAAATGTTTGGGATTTCAACATACAACAAAGATCATGCTAATTCATCTTCTTTGTTGAGATACATATAAGCCAAAAACTTTGTAGTATTAGCTGAGGCCTGCTCGAGTTGAAAGTCGATACTTTCAGTGGGATCAAATACAACAGAATGCTCGTTTGGAAGGTGAAATGGTAAACACTCTACTGCAGGAAACCTGTGGTGTATATCAAACTGAAATATCCTCCAGGCATCTTCGCAAGCTCATAAATAACGGCAATCATAATAGTCTTTAATCTTACCCGTCTCTTCATCTTCAACAACTTTTGTAACTCTATCCGGTCCCTTGTTTATGTACTTAAATAAATACTTAATTGATCCAAACTGATTGCCCCATTCAACATTGATATGAGCTTGGTACCTTTTCAATAATGTTGGATTGTAGGGAACGACAAAACCACAGTGAAGATCTGCGCCTTGTTTCTTAATAGTTCTTCCATCATCAGTCCTTTTATATATAGCATAGCCTCTTTCGTCAATGAAAATAGACTCATTAAATGGCTTTGGAAACTTCTTCGAACACTTATTTTCAACCATGCAAGGGCAGCTTCTATGATCAGGACCGCAAGGACCGTGCATCATAAATTCTTTAACCAATTGGTGTAGTTCGGGATCTTCATCTTGATTTGGTATTTCAACAGATATACATCTATCTATATCAGCGGGGTATCTCAACTTGTCATCCGATTCCAACCATACACATAAGTGACAGTAAGGCAGTCCACGTTTTTGAAATTCGATCGTGTAAACCTCTGTAATAGTAAAAAAAGGAACATATTGGTATTAATAAATGCAAGTTGTATAAAAATTAAGTTTGCAAATAAAACTAAAGTAAAGCTTGAAATGTACCTGCACGAACACGACCAAAAATACGTTTCTCTAAAATGTCCTTTATCAACTGATCAAACTTAATCTTAAAAACTCTGGTGGTAATGTCCGGACGATCCTCTGATTTTAGACCCTTCTTACGTAAAAACCTTGAAATCTCAGGCCACTTTGGATTACATGTAAAGGTTATAAACAGATCAGGGTATCCATAAAACTTGCACATCCCATTGCATCTAAGTAGTTCTGAATCATATATCTTGTTCTACCTGTGAAGGATGGATGGTAAAATAACTTTTTTCCTACGTTTCTTGTTTTCTTGGTTGGATGATTGAGCAGCTTCAGCTAATCGAGAATAAGTCTCACATCTTAAATCATTGTTCTTATTTTTTTTACATATAACAGCCTCTCTGCTTCAACCATAGTATAACCATCCACCAAAAAGTGTTAAAATAATCGCCTACTGTTTAAAATAGTTGAAAAAAAATTTGGCCTATCTTGTACACGGTCAGCAAACCATTCTCGCATTGTGACATATTTTTTATCCTTGTCTGGTGTGTCATCAGTAATACCTTGATGGTATATGTCAGTTCTATAACCATCTTCGGCATAAGGGAACAACAGCGGGTATTGTAATAGAAGGTATGAAACATGTAACTCACTAATTTTTTCTTCTTGCCATTGTTCTTTTGTACCATAATGTCTCTTTCGGTATGATTGTTATCAAAGTCACCAAAAATAAGTGCAACCACTTCATTTGCTGTAGGAAGGTTATATTGCCTCCCATCTTTTTCACGCTTTACTATCAGCCTGATCTTAACATTATCCACTCCATGAGCAATTTGCTGACTAGCCATTCGAAACTTCAAAATCAAAGGGTTATCATGATCAAGCATTGTTTTGAGGTCTTTAGTTAGTTGGCGGTCTATTTTTCGATTAGAAGAAGATGATCCACTATCATTTGAACTGTCATGAATTGAAAAAACATTATAGTTAGTGTATTTAGTTAGAATTGTATTACCTGAAAATGAGATGCCAAAAAAATAAAGGAAATGGTAGATATTGCATCTACCTGACAGCATTAATGCGGTTTTGAATTTCGTTCTGCGGATCATAAATATAAGGTTGAAAAAAATTTGGTGTATCGCCATCTTTGGGTAACAAATCTCCAATTAAATGGTAGTTTTGCCCTTGTATTCTAAAACAATATGGTGAGCGACCATTGTTAACTGTATGGTCAATGTTACCACCCATGGATGTAAAAGCAAACATCGAGTTACAACGGCTTATGTTGTCAAGAAATGTCTTGCTTTTCCGGTGTTCCCCATTAATTAGTTTCATTAACAATTCAAGAGGATTCTTCAATGCAACAGGTAGTACAATTTTTCCTCGACCGCAACAAAGAAAAAATGAGTCAGTGGTACCAGAATTTGTAGCTCCTCTTTTACTTTCGGCAAGCCACAGCATTGTTCCACATTTTCTGCATGGAACATACTGATCACCATGGTCGAGGTAATCTAAAAATATATATAAAATGTATTGTTTATTATGATAAAAAAATATACACTTACTTAAACCTATAAATAGTAAAAATAACTTACCGCTTAATAAATATGTAAAAAATAATTATACCTTTAGATATGCCTGTAATACGTTCAATATATCCAAATGCATAGTGTACACTGATCAGAAAAGCCTTTAGCACATCTTGGATCAAAAGAAACTGAACATGCGTCAATGCCACTGGCTAGAATTGCTTAGTGACTACGACTGTGAGATCTGCTACCATTCCGGAAAGGCGAATGTCGTGGCAGATGCCTTGAGCATAAAAGATCGGCCTAAGCCACTTAGAGTGAGATCATTGGGAATGGTAATCAATTCACCCCTTCCATCAAAAATTCTTGAAGCTCAGATCGAAGCGCTTAAAGAAGAAAACAAGCAAAATAAAAAGATTTATGGCATGCCGGAGATCGAATATGGATTTATGAAGAGATGAGATGGAACGTTGTGTTTCAAGGATCGAAGTTGGATTCCACTTTACAGAGGTATCCGTGAGCTCATCATGCATGAATATCATAAATCTAAGTACTACATCCATCTCGGTCCTAACAAGATGTATCAAGATCTTAAACTTCTATACTGGTGGCCAAACATGAAGGCCAATATCGCGGAGTATGCTAGTAAGTGTCTAACATGCTCAAGAGTCAAGGAGGAACATCAGAAACCATCTGGATTGTTAACTCAACCAGAAATTCCCGTTTGGAAATGGGAAAGGATCACAATGGACTTCATCACTAAACTGCCGAAAAATTCTAATGGTTTTGACACCATATGGGTCATTGTTGACCGTCTCACGAAATCAGCTCATTTCTTGCCTATCAAAGAAACCGACGAGATGAGTACACTTGCTCGGTTGTATATTAAGGAGATTGTTTCTCGCCACGGAGTACCGATTTCTATCATATCTGATCGTGATAGCCGTTTCACCTCGAGATTCTGGCAAACACTCCAACACGCTATGGGTACCAAATTGGATATGAGTACCGCCTACCACCCTCAAACAGATGGACAAAGTGAAAGAACAATCCAAACTCTGGAAGACATGCTGAGAGCATGCATGATCGATTTTAAAAGGATGGGATAAGCACTTACCTCTGACAGAATTTTCTTACAATAACAGTTACCACGCCAGCATCAAAGAAGCTCTATTTGAAGCGCTTTACGGACGGAAATGTCGATCACCCGTTTGTTGGGCAGAAGTTGGAGAAGTACAACTTACTGGCCCTGAAATTGTTCAAGAGAAAACTGAGAAGATAATGCAAATCAAGCAACGTCTACAAGCAGCTAGAGATAGACAAAAGAGCTATGCTGATGTCAGAAGAAAACCCATGGAGTTCCAAGTAGGAGACCGAGTAACGCTAAAAGTATCTCCTTGGAAAGGAATGGTCAGATTTGGCAAAAATAGGAAAACTCAAACCCCGATACGTAGGACCATTCAAAACTCTGAAAAGAGTTGGTCTAGTAGCGTATAAGCTCGAGCTTCCGGAAGAACTCAGTCGAGTACATGACACCTCTCACGTTTCAAACCTTAAGAAATGTCTATCCGTTGAAACCCTTGTTGTTCCTCTAAAGGACATACAACTCAATGACTAACTTAACTTTGTAGAAGAACCCGTTGAGATCATGGACAGAGAGGTCAATAGGCTAAAGCAAAGTCGCATTCCAATTGTCAAATTTCGGTGGAACCATAAGAAAAGAGGTGTCGAGTTCACCTGGGAAAGCGAGGATGTAACGCGTATCAAATATCCTCACCTATTCACCGAATCACCCACGACAACCTCTGCGAGTTAAACCACGAGATACGGTTCTCTTAAGGGGTAGGTACTGTAATGGAAAATTTCATTTATCATTGACAGTTTAATCATGAATAACTCATGGATCATAAAACCATGAAATTTTCTTGACATCGTTATTGCATATCATTTGGCAAATGCATAGTAACACGCGAATTAAATGCTCAAAATTACACTATTGTGACTCGATCAAAATTCCCTCGACCCCGGCAATATTAATTATTTAAACTATACAAATAAATTATACAAAAATATATATATAATAAAACTTTATTTTTTATTTTTTGTAATCGGGCCAAGCTCAAGCCCAACTCCACCCTTCTTCCCTTGGGCCTCGTACACCATCCGATCCAAACCCAAATCCGACCCAATACCATTTATTTATTGGGCCTTGTCTACTCACCATCCCAAGCCCGAGTGCACCTTAAGCTGTTTTGTAAAACAATGCTAACACAAATAATAATTTTGAAAATTTTCTTCTATGTTTTATGTCAAACGTCTCGACACAAGAACAAAACAAAAACCAAATAAACCATCCATTAGTCTTCATGTTTGCGTGTGTATGTGTTAAAGAGGAGATCAAAAACCAAGTTTAGCCACCCTAATTACGATAAACTAATTGAGCAGCACTCCACCCCTAGAAACAAACACAACTATGGAGATTTCCGGCCGCCCCTTCCCTTTAATTTTCCGGCCATAAAACCTTCTCTACACGTCCTCTCTACCCTTTAATTAGTTATTGGGTATGCACACGTTGTTTGAGATTTGTTTTTATTCCGGGAAGAGGCGGTTGTCCTTATTTTCTTCAATATCTCATGAAATCTCCATAGTTATTGGCGGTGATACTAAACCCTAATTAAGCGTTAGGCTTTTACGTTTGGTTTGATCATTTAGCCTTTATTGGTATAATCTTCTACGATCCGCTTCTTTGGGGTTGATTATTGGATTGACATGGTTTGCATGATTCTTTATTCAGTCGATCCAATGAATCGGTTGAATAATACTTCTTTTATTTATTAGGTCGGTTTATTAATCCTATATATCTTACGATTGTAGGGCTTGATAGTCGATCTAATCTTCCTTATTATTCGATCGGTGGTGTGTTCGGATCTTTCGGCCTATCCTTGATGATTAATCAAAACTCTTTTAGGGTTTTGATACTATTGATTGCAAGTTTTTAATTGAAGTAAACCCTCGCTAGGGTTTTGGTGAATTGGTTCGTTAACCCTTTAGGGTTATAATTGTTATTGGACGTGGGTTGATGGGGGAGATGTATGATGGATGTGGGTTTGAGTCTATGGCAGTTGATGGTGTTTGAATCTAGCCATAGTGTTTTGTTATGAGTGCACTTGTTCGCATTACAGTTTGTGGGGAGTCATTGATGGTGCTTGTATATATCCCTTCATGTGTTGTTGCGTTGAGGCTGCTTGATATTGGAAGTTAAGTTTTTTAGGTTTCTTATTCAAAAAACTCCACTGAATTTTCTTGGGAAGTTAGGGTTTAACCCTATGATATGTATGAGTCCTTTGGATACACTAGGTTGGGCATATTCAGACTTGGTGTGTGGGACTTATGGATTGTTGTTGAGCGTGCTGTTTATTATGATTGATCATGAACATGAGTGAAAACCATTTTATGGTTTGATTCTGTTTTTGCTAAGTGTACATGCACGCTCTATATGGTTGCATGGTGCCCTATAATCGGTTATTGGATGGGGTATTCATGGTTGGTAAGTTGCAGATTCACTGCATTTGTTGCTACCATTCAAGGTGGATCCTTGCGCGAATTGGTTATCCTTTTTGAATGATCGCTTTGAAGTGGCTGGAAGTTCTACATGACGTTTGGTGATGCAATAGTGAATATGTTTATTCTATTGTATAGACATGGTAGGTTGTAAGTTTTTATTTTGTAAGTTATAAGAATGGCATGTCATTCTTATATGAGAGTCTGTAAGTGTCCTAAGGGACTGAGTCGAGGGAAGTCACCCTCGTCCTTTGTACTTCAACGTTTTTTGGATAATATATTTACCGGGGTGAATTAACCCTTTTACCCAAAAAAAAATTACGATAAACTAATTAGCCTAAAACACCACGATTACCTTTGACCTTCTTTTGACTCATTAGACCAAAGGATAATATGTTTTCATGTTCCTTATGACTTAACACAACTAAATCGTGCCCTTAAACCATGCTGCCATTCGTGGCATGCCTCAACCAAACAAACACAAGTTTGCTTTTCCTTGGAACCACATAAGATCAAGCATAAAATAATAGGAACACCATGCTTGTTTCACTCACAAGTTCACTCACAACTCACTCTTTCGAAACATATCTCTCACACTCTCACAACATACACTTGTCCACTGTGGAGAAATCGGGTGCAAGAAAAGGAAACGAAACACAAGAATGGGTTGATCGTTGCTTAGTTATAAGGAGAAAAAGGGAGTTCGCTTGGTCACATTAATCACGTTCATTTTCCTTTCGTTTCATCACCACTCAATTGAGTGTAGTAAGTTCCCTTTTCAACTTGTTCCATTTTGTTTCTGTCGTTTACATTCGACATCACACGATAATATGTTATGCGCACCTAAATGTATCGACTATATATATATATATATATATATATATATATATATATATATATATATAATGTTTTACGTTATCAAGACACTAACACATTAAAGAAACAAGTTTTATATGAGCAAGACAATTAAAAGGACTCGTACCATGTTCACTACACGTTTCATTAGAAATCAAACCACCGTTACAACCCTTATTAAATTGTATAACGAGTTATAATCTCACTCGACACTTATCTTAGCTAAGTAAAGTTCTAAAACATGTTATACCAGTTGTCAAGATCATAATTGACCCTATGAAACCCTTAAACCCCCCCTCTGTTGCATATTTCTTCAAAACCAAACGCACCCCGATTGGGCCTTAAGCCCCAAACACATATAAACTCGTGGCCCAACTGCTTAAACCGGCCCTTTTCTTTTTTTTTGGTAAAGGGGAGTAATCTTGCACCCTGGTAAAATATATTAACCGAAAAACATTGAAGTACAACGAATGAGAGTGAATCCCTCATCACAGTCCCTTAGGACACTTACATGCAACCACTATATAAGAATGACATGCCATTCCTATAACATACATAAGAGACTTACACCTATAAGGACTATACAAGTGGATATAAAAATGTAAAGTTAACAACTTGATTCCCACAAGATAGCACCAAAGCCATAGTCATCATAGAACTTCCAAACATCTTCATTGTCCTACAAACATGCTTCAAAAGAACACGGTTGTGATACACAAGGAGATGAACTTATCCATAGTGAGCAACTCAAAGCTTCAAAAAATCAGCATATCTTAGCACTTGAGCACGCCACCAACTTCCACGACCACAAAGAACGATATCTCACGATCTGATGATACAACCGGTCCATGAGATCAAGTACTATGGTATTTGAACAAGATCCCTAAACGTACACGAAGAAGCCTCATACATTAATGGTAGGGAAAGCACCATATATAATCCAATTCCAAACCCGTACTACGCTTCAACGAATTGCCACAAAAAACATATAATTATACCTGGTACACAAGATAAATCGAGTAACCAAGTAATAGGACACATCATACGCAAAACATGTATAGCTCCGTAATCCGAATGTAAGATCCCATGAATAATAAACATCATTCATCCAACCAGCTTGAACCTGAAATCGCACCAAAAATGAAAACCCAACAACTACGAACCACGTAATGGGGTTTCCAACCAAAATCCTAAACAAAAGCTAGGAACTTCCAAAGCACCATATTATAGACCAAGAATTATAACACAACGCACCCTTCCAAGTCTGAATGTAACACGATCCAAACGCCGACCATTATGGATTAAACAAATCCTAACAACCGGCAAACGTAATCACAGGACCAGATTATTTAGCAATAACAAACAGAACAGTGAAAAGCAAGCTAGGGTTTTTGGAACGAGGCTACCCTGAAACTCGACTTACACCTCTCTCAAAACCCACGTCCATAGTAGAATCATAAGAAGAAACACTCAACAAACAAACCCTAAAACGGGTTACCACACAGATACACAATCAGATCCATCATCACATCCCATCGACTAAAAAATAAAATGAAACCCTAAAACTTAGGGTTCCATTAGATCGGATAAGCACCAGACCATACCAATAACCGAAACAACCAAGAAGATATTGCAATACAAACCAGAAAAAAAACCACAAGATCGAACCATGTAAGAGAATAAACGGTCAATGGATAGGACGATTCTAAGAACCCTAAAAAGCCCTAAATAAAACGATCTAAAAATAACCAGCCTAAAGATAAAAAATCTGTAGAACCAATCATGAATAAACTGATCTAAAAAAGAGGGTTAGGGATACAAAGAATACAAGTAAACGATCGGCAAATAGGGACGATTTGAAACCCTGGGCAAATAAGATCGATTGACATAACCGATTGAAAGAAACACGTTTGGGGTATACGAAATAGCACGCCACCTCAAAAGAATCACACCTTAATACACCGATTGCATACCAATGGTAGAGAGGCGGTTTAAGAAGGTGATCATGGCCAACCGGCCCATTTCGTATAAGCTCATAAGCTAAAAATAAGCTAACAATAAGTTTTTGCACAAGTTTAATAAGGTAAGAAGTCGAAATATAAAAATTGGACTAAATTTTCAAAACATGTAAGGTTCGGGTTAAAAATGAAAGTATTTAAAAGTTCAAGGTTGTTTTTATACGATATAACGAATGCATGAAAATTCTAGGGTGTATTGTGTAAGTTTTTAAAAGTTAAAGGTTACTTTTATATGTCGAAGTGAATGCATGGAAAGTCTAGGGTAGAATTTGTAATTTTGGAAAACTAGTTTTAAAATGAAATAAAAGTTTTGTGTTAAAAATGTAAACTTTGAAACCTCGGGGACCAAAAATGTAAAATTTGTCTATTTAAAATATTTTGTAAAAACAGTTTAAGCGAGGGACCAAAACTGCCAATTCTGGAAGTTTTGAGCATGAAATACTTTTGGGTATAAAATATCATTTTCCCAAAGTTGAGGGGCCAAACTTGTACATTTTGAAACTTGAGGGTAAAAAGTGTAAATTTGAGAAAAAGTTTAGAAACTTGTAAACTTATCACGACTTCGTAAAAACGAGTTTTTTTTATGATCTAAAGAATATATCGAGAATTATTACGTCAATGTTACATTAAATAAGGAAACAATGATAACTTGAAACTTGTAAAATTATATCGATATTCGATATCAACGCACCTTGAAATTAAATAAACTAAAACACATGATAACATCAGTATTTTCATAAATCAATAACGGAAAACATTTCACTTATACGTAAGTGTGTGTTGGAATAACTCCTAAACTAGATTTTAAGTGTTAGTAATTAATATGTAATATGGCTTTTATGTTAGTAATCATGCCAAGGCTTATGTAGAAAGCCCATGAGCCTTGGCCCAAGCCCATAAAGGAGAGGAAGGGAACTTGCATGTTGCCCTAGTTCCTTCCTATAAATAATGCTTGTAAAACCTCACTTGAGGGTTGGTTGTTCAATTCACACATTTACTCTCTACGCATAACTCTTCAATATTCATATGTGTGTGTGTGTGTGTGTGTGTTTGTTCATCCGATCTCTTCTTCTCTATTTCTTCTATTGATGCTTGTGTTACTAATATGGGAACCTAACAGTGGTATCATTCGCCAAATAGTTGGGTGAAAAGGTTTTGTTTTTGAAGTTATTTTGATCTTACGCGTAACTCTCGGTTCACAAACTTTGTCACGCTTAAAAACTCATTTTTTACACTTTTCAATCCAAGATTCTTGTACTTTCAACGTTTTTAGGTGTTAAAATATCTGTTTTTGGCAAAAAGTTTCGAACTTTACGTGTATTTCATTGATTTTAAGCTTGATTTTAAATGCGTGTTCATTCTTACGCGTAACGTGTCTACAAGTTTTGGATCATCAAGTTTCACACTTTTGTGTTATTTTGGTGATATTGGTCGTTTCATCACAAAAATCGGTTTAGAAACATCTTTGGGCGTAAATCGGTTTGGTTAATTTCTACGGCGAAGAAAACCCTAATCTTACGCGTAAGTCATCCGTGGTTTGATCTTGATCTTCGTGGTTTACTCGGTTTTCTTGCTTGGATAAGCATGAAAACACTTCAAGTGGATATCGTTTACATAAGCTTTACGCCAGAACTCTTTACGCCTAAGTGATAGTGTAAAGGATTTTCGGGCAAAGCCCTAACTTTCACGCCGCATAAGCTTAAACTTACGCAACAGAACTCTTACTCAACAACAACAACCTAAGATTTTCTTACGCCTAAGCCTTGTCTTACGCATAAGCTAATCCTACGCATAAGTTTTCTCGCCTAACTTTCGGGAAACTATGATCGCATAATCTTAGTGTTTCTCAATTCTTACGCGTAAGCTAATCCTCACGTAAATATCACTTTTACGGGGCGTAAGTTTGGTGTTTTACGCCTAAGTGTTACTTTGCCTAAATTTTGTTTTCACGCCTAAGGATACTTCATCAACAACGTTTCATTCGACTACAAAGATCCATTTAACAACACAAGTTTTCAACATGTCTCAACCACCATACTAACTACTTTCCTTACGTAAGGATTCTTCTAAACACACCTAGGATTATCACAAATCATGCTTTGTTGTCTCAAATGCGAGTCTTTTAATGTTGCTCCCAACCAAATTATGCACAAATTTATGGTCCTTTACCTTCACTCGGTGAAGTAAATTCAAAACCGAAAATCGTCAAATTCTCAAATATTTTGACATTTTCACTTATGACCTCAAACTTTTAGAACGTGAGATTGAATTTCATTCGAAATAAAGTTGAACATTTTCAATCGCCTCGGTGCGTGAACAAAGAGATATTTTTCGAAAAGAATTTTACCCCATGTTAAAAATTTGAAAAATTATGCATTATATTGGGAAAGGAATTTCATAAGGAACTTGGATTGATGAAAATCGTTTTGAGAAAATGTAAACATCTATTTCTAATAAACGTAAAAGAAAATGTTACGAAAAGATGTTGATCGACTCTTGGAAGATGTTATCGTGCTTATATCCATAATGTTGTGTTATTGCATTCTTTGTCATATGCATTTGATTATATCTCTCACGACATCGTTGATTCGTTGAAATTGTTGAGAATATCGACATGTGTCATAAATCAAATTTTTAAGCGATGAAAATAAGCGTTTATTAAACGAACTTTCAAAGCAAAACGTCGTCTTCAATGGTGTCAAAAGATTGTCATAATCGTGAACTCGCTTTGCAAAACAAAATCAACCATTGCATACCAAAACTCTTTGTCCTAAACTTGAGCAACTGGATTACCAAAATGTGTCTTTGAAGTGTCAAATCTCAAAATATGAACAAGAAATTTCAAAAGTGAAAAGGAATATAGCGTCATATTTGATTTACTCAAAAGACTCGCTAAAGCGTCACAAGATGTTGATAATCATCGGCATATACCAAAGATGTTTTACGACGAGAAGGACTCACTGTTCGAAAATCTAGATTTGTTACACAAAATCCATGATCTTAAAGCGAGTTGGTGCTATTTGAGCAAGATAAGGATAGTAACACAACCGAATCGCACCAAAGCAGATTCAAAATGACTCTAGAACATCTAATGACAAAATACAAGAAACTAACATGCTTCCTCTCATCGAAACAGAATAGTTGCCTCTTTTCCCAACGTCCGCACTTCACGACCTAGAGCAATACAAGGAAGAATATGAAGTTGCGACCTAAGAAAAGAACAATAAAGAATGCTGAAGTAGAAGAACACCCTAGGACTTTGAATAAAATTCAAGTTGCACCCACTTTAGATATTGCGTCTGACAAATGTAATGGAAAAAGTGTTGTAACAAATGATGAATCTTTAAGTACTTTTGATATTAAGTCTGAAGCTTCTTGTGTTATATGTCGTAAGAGTATGCTTTCTAATTGTCATGATAAATGTGTTGCTAAAGCTATCTTGTCTCGTTTACGGATTCCTAAGAAACGGAATACCTCTAGGCCCACAAATGCTTCTAAGTATGTCTTGGTAAACCACCCTCTTTAGATTCTAAGAAACACATTGATGTCCCTGTAGTTCCAGTATCACCTCCAAGGAATGTAGTACCACCTAGTGCATTCACTAAGACTAAAGCAAAGACTAGTTGGAGATGGCAGAAATGGATACATAATACACTAGGATTTAAATGGATGCCTAAAATCATTGATGTGTGTATTTCGACTATAACTGCTTTGGAACCCTCTAACTCTTCGGGTTCCACATCTACTTCTATTCCATCTGTGTCGTCTGTGTGTAATGCGGTGATCTGAGATCATCCTTGGATTGTTGATAGCGGATGTTCCCGACACATGACAGCAATCTCAAATCTGTTATCAAACTTTATTGCAAAGTTCATTGCACTGTCGATTAGGGAATGATCACAGCAGCTATCATGGGCTCAGAGATTACATCAATGGCAACATCGAAATTAGCGGGGTTTATTACGTGGAAGGCCTCGGTCACAATCTCTTCTCATCGGTGAATTCGTGATGGAGATTTGGAAGTTGCTTTCGGGAAAAAACTTGTTTCATTCGTGATCTACAAGGAAACGATCTTAGATCCGCACTCGCAATTCAAGTCTCTACACTATCTCCATGCAAGACATGATTGCTTCATCTCCCATCTGTCTACTTTCAAAGGCAACATCAACAAAATCTTGGCTATGGCACCATCGTCTCTCACATTTAAACTTTCAAACCATAACCAACCTTGCTCGATACAAACTTGTTGAAGGTCCCTGAGATTCCGATATTCTAAAGATCACCTATGCTCAGCGTGTGAACAAGGGAAAAGCACTCGTGCTCACTTTCCTTCAAAGATGGAACACAACTCTCATCATGTGCTTCATCTTCTTCACATGGATTTGTGTGGCCCGATGCACGTGCAAACGGTTAATGGCAAACGCTACATCTTGGTAATCGTCGATGACTACTCAAGATGGACTTGGGTCTACTTTCTTCGAAGTAAAGATCAAGCTCCACAGATGATCATCACCTTTCTCATGAAAATATCAAAGTTATGATAATGGAAGGTAATTAAAAGCGAAAGAAACTAATACTCCCTTGATTAGCTCGGTAAGATCTGTGTGAAGTAGTGGTTAAATTCTTCTTCAAGAAGAATGTATGCGTAAAAAGCTCCATCCAATCTTATGTTTCTTCTTCTTGATAAATAAAACCTGCACACTTAAGAAAACAGACGAAACCTTCGCGTAAAATCGGCGGTAAAACTATATATGACTCAACTATACTAGGATATAATGCTTGTGGAATGGATGTTTACAGGTTTTCTGGAAAATTAAGACCTGAGAAATTCCAAAAATTTATAAGTAGCACAGAAAACGAGAGAAAATAAGATAAGCTATTTCGCTCCTCTGGACCGTCAAGTTGCAATCTGACGCCGTTAGGTTATCATGACGTAAACCAGTCTGCTGCGTTTTTCGGAAAAATTCTTGAAAAATTATATCTTTAGAATCTGGAAAATTCTGCAAAACATCCATTATGACTCGATACAAGCATTTGACTCTAACAAACACACATATATCTTTTCAAGAATTGAAATTCTCATGTTCACGTTCTTTTAAAAGCGCGTGTAATCTTCCCTACACTTATCCTTTTGTAAAATACCTTTATATGTAATTAAGACGAGGTTAAAGACAAAATAAAGCATTTTCACAAATTCAAACATGAGAATAAACAATCAATGAAAAGATATATGATACACAAACAAGCAAACAATTAAGCATGGGTTGCCTCCCACGAAGAGCTTTTCTTTATTTATGAGTCTTGTAGCTAGACTCGAAGTCGTGCCCCTACGTGACTTCATCACCATCACCTTCTTCCTCATGATGGTCTCTATTGGGGTTTTCCATGTTATAGTAGTGCCCTATTATGCACCTTTCTAAGAAGTCATCTTCTCCCTAATCGGTTCTATATTGCGGTCCTAGTTTCAAGCAATCCTTATAGAAATCGAAAATCTTATCCATCACATAATCTACTCCCTTCTCCTTATCCTCCTCATTCCTATACTAGACCGATAGCTTAAGTTCTTTTTCATCATTGGATAATGAGGAAAATTTCTCAATCTTAAACGAAATTTGGTAAGCTATGTCATCGGTCTCATCCTTGAATCTCACTATTCCTAATGACGGATCATAAGTCATCCCGGTGTTCTCTATGAAAGGCTTTCCTAGAATAACGTGGGATAAGCTAGGATCTATGGCCGTACTAATATCATCCACAATTATGAAATCCGTAGGATAAGTGAAACTAACTACATAGACGGGCAATCCCTTAACTCTGCCAAGGAAATTACATCTAACTCTAGGATTATCGAGATCTTGCCTAGTTGGGATAGGCTTCTTCATCACCTAATTATAGTACGTGTTAGTCATGATGTTTATTGGGGACTTGCGGTCAATGTAGGCCTTTGCCACAAATAGATGTCCTATGCAACATGGTATGTTGAGATTCCAAGGGTTCCCAAACTTGATCCTAGGGCTTTTCCTAACATACATGTGACGGAGGTTGCGCACTAAGTGTAGGTGGCGAGAGTGTTCCTCGTCCATAGGAAACTTATTGAAATAGTCATTGCCTACTTCATCGACTTCATCGGTCGATTCATTCTTAGGAGTCTCACTAACCTCAAGTACCGTCTCATGGTTCGCTTCGTCAATAGGCCTATTAGGTTTCACAAAGGTGATGGTATTGACAAATTGAACGTGCTTGGCTAACTTACTTGGGTCCTTAATTTTCACACCGGAAGCTCCGGGAGAGTGAGTCGAGATGGCATTAACCTTTTCAGTGGTATTCCTATCACTATTGGTTATAACTTTCAAAAGGTTATCAATCTTCCTATCCATCTCGGCTTGTTGTTGATTAAAGCGGTCCGAAAGCTTGGCTATTTGAGCTTCTTGGGATGTAACTAGGTGTTGCAACATCCCTTCTATGTTTTGTTGGCTAGGGCCATGAGAGGGGGGCCATGAGAAATCATTGGAGGTTAATTCTTTGGTTTGTCCCAAATAGAAGTCGGGTTTGCCCTTCCGTGCTTCTCGGGCATCATTGAAAGTCCTAGGTCCGGGTGTTGTAGGTAATCTTCCTCCCGTTCCATTGGTACGCGCGGATGCGTAGTCAACAGAAGCTTGTTCGGGGAGTCTTGTGCAAGTACGAGTGTCATGAGGACCACTACATAGCTCACACAAGGAAGAGACTTTATTCACTTGGCGTGAAGACTTAGGATTTTCGTAGGAGCTCATTAGAAATTTGACTTGATCTTCGAGTTCGAGCATCCTACGATCGGAAGTTTGCGAGTTAATGAGAGGCAATGAGATTGCCTTGACGGTTTTGGGCAACTCACGGGGGTCATTCCAACTTTCATTGTCATATAGAAAGGTCCTCTATTATACCCAATGATTCTTCCGCGGTGAGATCACTAAGTTTACCACCGGCCGCTTGGTCGATGGATCACTTAGTTGAGAAGTTGACATGATCGTAAAATATTTGGACTTGAAGCCAAAGATCAAAGCCGTGATGAGGGACTTTATGGAGTAAGTCCTAGAATCGAGTCCATGCTTCGTAGAGAGATTCACCTTGACGTTGTTGGAACATCAAGATTCCATTCCTAAGCTCAGTAGTTCTCCCCGGTGGGAAAAATTAGGCAAGAAAACGAGTGGTGAGATCATCCCAACTTGATATGGAGCCGGCGGGAAGTCGCTCAAGCCAATTACTAGCTTGGTCCCGTAGAGAGAATTGGAAGAGACACAAGCGTGTGGTCTCCTGAGTAGTAGCATCGAGGTCGATGGAATCGACGATTTTAAGGAAATCCTTAAGATGCTGAATTGGATCTTCGGAACTAAGTCCATGGAATGCACATCCGTTTTGCACCAACCGGATGGTGTCGGATCGAAGGGCCGTAGTTTGAGCTTGATCGGGGAGCTCAATGGTGTTCCTAGCCTAGGTTGCTTGGTCTTGAGTATTCACCAAGAGTGCAGCCTCTTGGCGGGTCATTTGGTGGTGGGTTGATGAGTGGGGGTTGATTATCACCTTCCATGATGAAAAGTGATAGGATTACGAAAAAAGGTCACGAAGAAGGGGGATAGACTACGAGGAAGCTAAAATTGAGAAAAAATCTTACTTGATAGGAATCAAGCAAGGGAACCTAAACGAGATAGACTCCTAACTAGCTATTCTATTCCCGCGCAGCGCCAAAAACTTGATACGCAGCACAACGCGTGTTCTGGGTCAAAGGAAACTTCCTTTTCTTGAGCAAGTTTTTCAACCACCTAAGCAATGAACCTAATCGTTGTAGTGTAGTATTAAGGTAAGCCTCGGGATTGATATCGTTCTCTAGGGGAATAGGAATGCTAGTGAGAAATTACTGCGCTAAGGTTGGGGTTGAGGAAGATTAATTTTTATCTTTTTTTATATTTTGTAGAAAATTAAAAGGTACGAATCTTGGGGTATTGGATTTGGGGGGTGGTATTTCTACCGACTACTCTACTATTATCTAGTCTAATTAACTAAGCTAAGGGGTAGTCTATGTCTAATTGATGTGTGCTCGTATGATGATTAAAAATGTGTCTACCTAAATGCTATTACTCCCTAGTTATCTTTTATTGATGGTTGAATTGTCACGTCCTTATTCTTAACGCGTTGTGTCTTCTAAGGTCGTAGGGTATGCTTTTTTCCCTAACTCTTTGAGGATACCTTAAGGTTATTGCCTACAAAATCTCTAGGATTTATAAACTAACTCTAAGGTTATCTTTGGATTTTTAGCCTACAATAACTCTAGGCGATTATAAACTAATGTTCACAAAGATTACTCAAGCATTAAAAACACAAAGATGGCCTATTTTTTTTTGGGTAAAGGGTTTTACCCCGGTAAATATATAACCAAAAATAATGTTAAGTACAAATGAAATGTGGCTGAAATACCACATTAACCTCAAGCGAAAGCTTGATAAACTAGTGTTGATGACATGCCATAAACACTAAGGACCTATCTATATTACATCAACTAACTAGGCATAAACAAGTAAAAAAACTTGTAGCAAGCGAGCATCCCGCATCCAGCCACTCCACAAAGGAAGCAAGTTAACCCAGGAAGTTTGCCTCCTTAAAAACCCTTTCCAAGAAAAACCCAGAGGGAAAAACCTTGGAGTAGGGAAAAAGAGTACAACCCTTACCCGGCACTCCCTTCGTGAGAAATACAAATACTTGGAATCTTCCATTTATCAAGGATCAAACGAGACCGCGAGGTTAGCTTCTTGAACTTGAAGGTAACCAGCTTCAACCGAATAGTAGAGACAATGATGCTAACCACTACGCAACAAAGAGACTTCTTACGCTTGAAAATCCTAGCATTGCGCTCCATCCGGACAAAATATGTAGTAGCCGCAAGCGAATCGAGAAATGATGCTACCAACCGACCGCCCTTAGATATAGGAATAAGAACATTAACAATACTCTCCAAAGAAGGCGGGACCGCATCCATGCCGATAAACCCGGACCGAAACCAAACCTGCAGAAGCGGCACTCAAAAATAAATGAGAATGAGAATCCGGAACCAAGTCACAAAGCGGGCATCTAAGCGAGTCCAAGTCAATATTAGGACCAACATCCCATTGTCGCATCCTATCTTGAGTCTTGACACGCTTAATAGCGAGCCACAAGTGTATTGCATGCCTCGGGATACAATGAGAGAACCAAGGAACATTACACCAGTCAACCACATCAGCCCTAAGACGCATAGAATCCCATGCACCCGAAACTGAAAAACCACTAAAATTACCATCCAACTTGCGCCATAATAATCCATCAACAGTATCATTAAGATTAGGGACCGGAATTGCAGCTAACAAAGGAAAACGAGATAACCAGTCCACCGGCCATCGCCAAACACCATTAGCAATCAGATCACAAACCGAATCAGATAAATTAAAACCTGCCCGGCCAATATCTCTAGCAGTAAGCAAATCCCGAATTGGGCTTAACGCACACCACCTATCAAACCAAACCGATGTGTCCTTTCCATTATTGATCTTATGCCAGATAAATGAACGAATCTTTGGTCGAATCGCAAGAAGCTTGCGCCATCCCCAACTAACATCCCCCAAACATGGGACATCCCAAAAGCTTCTCCCATGAAGTTTATAAGAATGAATCCATTGAACCCATAACGATTCTTTATGTGTCAAAATACTCCAAATGTGTGTAGTGATGAGGGCAATGTTAAAATCTTCCAAACGTCGAATACCAAGACCACCTTCTTTCTTTGGCTTACAAACAGAATCCCAAGCAACCTTAGCCTTTCCCTTTTTCATTTCTCCTTGACACCAAAGGAAACCCCTCATAAGCTGCTCTAACTCATGTATAATACGAGTAGGAAGAATGAAGACTGAAGCCCAATACAGATGCATCGATGATAAAACAGACCTCACCAACTGAAGCCTACCCGCAAGAGATAAGAACTTATTACGCCAATCATTCACACGACCTTCCAACTTTTCAACAAGCACCTTACAGTCCCTATAAAGAAGTCTTGAAGATATAAGGGGAACCCCAAGATACCTGACAGGGAGAGAACATTATGCAAACGGCATAGATTGGAGAATAGCGACTTTAATATCATTAGGCACATTACAAAGAAAGTGTACTTTTAGGGATACTTGGGACAAGACCCGAAAAGTTCTTGAAATCCTCAAAGCACGATAATGACATTAACAGAATCCTGATGGCCTCTAGCGAACAAGAAGAGGTCATCTGCAAAACAAAGGTTAATAATTCTCTGTTGTTCACACAAATGATGAAACTGAAAATCCACTGCATTAGAAACCTTTGTTTGCAATATAAGAGTTAAAACTTCCATAACCAGAGTAAACAAATAGGGAGATAACGGGTCACCTTGTCTAAGACCCCGCTTACCTTTAAACCAGCCATGAAGATCCCCATTAATACATATAGAATAAGATGTAGATGATATACATACCATGATCCAGTCAACCATTTTTGCGTGAAAACCAAACCCAATCAGAATAGCTTTAAGAAAAGCCCAATCAACCGTATCATATGCCTTACGAATATCAACCTTAAACGCACATCTAGGTGGACCTCTCCTCTATGATAATTCCGCATAAGCTCTTGGGTAAGTAATATAAAATCGGATATCGACGACCGGGAACAAAGGCGATTGATTAATACTAACCAACCGACCAAGGCCTTCTTTAATACGATTAGCAAGGATTTTGCTAATGCACTTATACATGACATTACAAAGAAGAAATAGGCCTATAGTCATTAATCTTAGACGGGTAGACACTTTAGGGATCAACGCAATAATGGTATAATTAATCTCCTTAAGAAGCTTACCATTCATGAAGAAATCCCGAACAGCAGATATAACCTCAACACCCACAATATCCCATGCTTTCTTAAAGAAAGCAGCCGTGTAACCATCGGGACCAGGAGCTTTATCATCCCCCATAGAAAATATAGCCTCCTTTATCTCCGCATCCGTGACATGACGAACCATCGAATTAGCCAATTGGTGTGAAAGAACATTAGAAAATATACCGTACTCATCAAATGGACTACAATTGCCTTCAATACCAAGAAACTGCTCATAATGAGCAACAAAAGCACCTGCAACCTGATGACCCTCATACAAGACATTGTTTGCATCTCGCACCAATTCAATTCGATTACGGGCACATTTGCTTTTAACAATATTATGAAAGTAAGCCGTATTAGAATCACCTGCATGAAGCCATTGAACTTTAGATTTCTGCTTTAAAAACCGTTCTTCATCTAACGTAGCCTCCTTATAAGCAAAAGATAGTGAGCATGATCATCACGCAGATCCGAATTAGACCGATCAAGATCAATAGCCTTTTGGACCTCATCTAACTCCTTCCGAATCCTAACTACCCGCTCATGCATATTACCTTGGTGTGCAAAAGCTTACGAAAAGGAGATTTCAGCCCTTTAGCGTTGAACCACACGATACATAGCACAACCATGAACATTAAGATTCCATCCCATGAAGAATCGTATCAATAAACCCATCTTTATGAACCAAGAAGTTAGAGAATTTGAACGGTTTAGGCTTAGGCTTAGTTACCTGTGGAATACGCAGAACACACGGAGAATGATCTGAAATACGATAAGGTTGAAATATAGCAAACGAACCTGGAAACAAGTCAGCAAATTTCAGATTGCCCATCACCCTATCAATTTTCTTTAATGTACCAAATGAGCCTCTTGGTTTCTGATTCCAAGTAAAATGAAGACCAGTACAATTAAGATCCTCAACCTCCATTTTCTGAACACAATCTTTGAATTCACGCATAGCAATGTCAGGCGCATAACTACCACATGAATGATCCTCCAAATTAAGTGCCGCATTAAAATCACCCAACAAAACCCAAGGCCTACTACGCATAAATCCAAGATGGCAAACAAGGTTGGACCAAAGGCACGCCGATGAACATAGTAATTATCGGCATACACAAAAGAATGAAAAAGTTTTCTTTGTCCGTCCAGTATTTACACGAACATGCATAACTTTGGTTAGTTTGAGACATAATCATAACATCAACAATATCATCATTCCAACCAAGAATAATACGGGACCCTTATCACACGAGACTACCATTTGACGTCCACTTCCACCGAGCGACAAACATTACGACATGTATCATACACCACCGACGCATCAACATGAGATTCCAAAATAGCACATACACTAAGATTATTATCATTTACCACTGTTTAACCTCTTTTTGTTTGGGGAATGGTTCAAACCCCTTATATTCCAAGAGGCGATACTAAACATCGGGACATTCGTAAGCAGAGTGCTTGCCCCGATTTGTCAAACAAATTACCGGTTTCATCATAAACATTTTCAACCTCATCATCATCCGCCAAACCATTAGTCTCATCAACATCATCATAAGTAGCCAAAGAACCAAAGCGGTTAGATGTAGATATATTAGGGCGCGAATTAGATTACTTACCGTAGGTGAAGCATGAGCAGGTTGACTACCCTTAGTAGACACATCAGTAGGGTCATTAGATGTAGAGTTAATAGGTGAAACGATATTACCTACCTGATTAGGAAATGGACCTGTACTAGTACTAGCAACGCCTTGAGGGGGTTTGCTAGTGCAACCAATCAATATTCAATAACTAGGTTTCATAGATCTAGGCAAACACACAAGTATATTAGCCGGACATGGTAAACATGCAAGCATACACACATACAATCGAAGACATAATGAAATCAATGAAGTAGATTACTTATCTTTATGTACAATAGGGTATGAGAACCCTAAGATACTGCCCAAGATAACCAAAAATCGCTTTTAGGTTTTACTCCAAGATTCTACCTCTCTTAAAAGTCTGAAAATTCGAATTCTATATATAGAGTTACAACTGCGACGGCGTCACTCTTTAATTATGACGTCATCGGATTGCCGCCATTAGGGTTTCGTCTTGACCAAGTCAGCTTTGTGACGGCGTCACATTGGGGTTGTGACGTCGTCAGCTTCATCTTCTGACACCGTCTGAATCTGGATCTAGGCCGTCTAAGTTGTGACGCCCTACTCTTTAAAGCCTGACGCCGTCAGGTACAAAATAGCAATTTCACTTCTGAGCCGTCGCAATTAGAGGGACAGTGTCACCCTTTATCTGTGACGCCGTCGGGTGCGTTTCCAACATCTTGAGTGTCTTGATCTTGACTTTAGCCATTTTCTTCACATATTCACGCCTTTTCGTCCAAATAAGTGTCATTCCAACATTTTACCTTCAAGAGACTTAAAAGTGAAAAGGAACAAAATTAAGCAGTAACAGATATAAAAGTGGTCGATTAAGGGCTTAAATGACCCCTAAAAAGTGTACCTTTTAAATCCTTATCATCGATCTAAATAGTTTAAAACGAAGTTTTAATCGGAAAACTATTCAACCCCCCATCTAGTTTTCCACAAGCCAGTTCTCTATAAACCTGGCTCTAATACCAATCAGTAACACCCCCCAAAAATGGTACAGCGAAAGCACACGTGTCACAGGTGCTACTAAATTAATATCACAACACAAGTATAGGATAAGTGATTTTCATAAAGAAATTTTTATTCATTCTTGAAAACAAAGTTTACATCATTGTTTAGTGCGGAAAATAGGCCCATAATAAAGTGGTCACTATTTAGGTTTATCAGAGAAATCTATGACCATGCCATGCCCTTGCCTTGCACCTCCAAAGTTATGCTATCACCTTAAAACCTAAAAATACATGCTAAAACATGTCAACATGAGGTTGGTGAGTTCATAGCTTTATTCAAATATATTTTTAAGTTAAAAAATAGTGAAGTAACCCTTCAGTTTTTGTGAGCATGTTGTCATCGTATTTACCTTGAAATAAAACTTCATTTGTGAACCGTGTGTGGGTATATGACCATTACAACAAATATAATGTCATATAGTGTGACTATTATGCTATCATTAAGTAATGAAGCCGAAGCTTAACTGTAGGTCCAAAAGATATGGATCTAAGTACCCTTTGTATGACTTATAGCAAACTTGAATAAATCCGAATTCACTATGTGAAGAACTCTTAACAAGATCTTCATATGCTAATGCGGAAACTTAACACAATAAGTATGAAGAACACAAGAATAAACTAACTTCATATTTTCTATTAATTGCTTTTAACAATGGTTAAGGCTTACAACTCGCCCTTAACCTAATACCTTAGGGATCCTTTTATACACTAAAGAAACCCTAATTGACTACAAGACTTGTAGAAGGGTAAAGATATCTCTTCCTAAGATATCTCTACGCATACATATGTATTCCTAATATAAATCTAACAAACTATTTTGTTTTTATCATAAACAAACTTAACTATCAATACTTTGTTCTGCCAGACTTAACCATATTAGTACTAGCATACTTATCACTAACAAACTTAATTCTGTCTTACCAGACTTAACTACTATACTAACATAATTAATACTAAACAAACTTAAACAAGACCTAAATCTGTTTTATAACTTGTAATTCCCTACAATCCTCCTCTAACTTGATCTTCACATGTGAACTTCAAGTTCTTTGTACTTTTTAAGGATCTTGGAATTATCTTTGTACTACATCTTTGAATATTATTCCTTGTGTGATCTGTGAAGCATCCAATCAACAAAATATCAGCACTCCATGGTCGTTTCTGCAACAATGATTGTATGTACATCAATTGATAAGAGTTTCATGCTATTCTCATCACATCCAGGTGTGTAAACTCCTGTGAGAGGTAAATCATAGAAAAATTAATGGATTTGATGTCTCTTTACCAATTAGCCATTACTATTGGAGTAGCCAATGTTCTGGTGTGTAAGACCATGGTACATTGATAACCATCTGATTTTTAGCAAACCAGCAGCTATCGACGGATTTGATTAGTCTTTACCAAAAGCCGTTTGCTTTTGGACTAGTCATGGTTTTCCACTGCCTTTACCACAAGCCATGAACTTGTGGGTTATCCAACTCTTCATCAACAAAGATATGGTGAGTTGAGCACCATACACTTTTTGGTAAATTTTCAGCCATAAATGGATTTGAGATATCATTACCAAAGCCGTTTGCTCATGGATTAGTCAGTCCTTATGTGGATTAGACATGATGGACTGATAACCATTTGTTGTGTTGGTGCTATGCACCTTCACCAAGTGAAACTCCCTCAAAATCCATTTATTCTTGTTAGCTTTGAAAATAGACTCAACCACACTTAGAAAATTCTTTCAAACACTTAAAACTATTGATGTTGAGCTTTTGATTCAAATAATTTCAAAAGCTCATAGCAAGCATCATCCTTTACCTCACCAAGCAATTTCTTGTCAAGCATTTCCCTGCAAATCCTGTTTGGAAGTGGATAATCCACTTATGTTAGCATATAAGCAATTAAGGTTTCTAACTCTAAATAGTGAACCTGAAAAGTATGGAAATATCTCCATCATATGTCTTATTCTTGATCAGCCAGCTTCCACATCTCATCATCAGCATTGGGTGACTCAAACTTAATCTTTAAATCTCCCTAGAGGACCCTTTCATACTCTTCTTCAGGCCTCTTGTCACCATGTTTTTCCATTAGAAGCTGATACATTGTCTTTAAATCATCATTGGACACATCACTTAACAAACCAGGAGAGTTTACATATATATTATCAGTATAGTTTTCTCTTACAATCTGGTAAACTCCCTTGCTTCCTGTTTTGATGATCTGGACTTTGGCTATCTTTGCTCCAGCTGCTGGCCCTTCAGGAATGGTGTCCATAGTGAATTCTTTAGATAAAGGTTCATCAACCTTGTCCTTCATGTAAGCTTCCACTTCTTTCTTGGCCTCAGACTTGTCCTTCTTCTTCACAGGCTTCTTTGTAGTGGATTTTCTTATAGTCCACTTAAGCACATGTTTTTCTGGTTCTTCCTCTTTCCTGACCTTTTCAGATTTAGCAGCCTTCTCAACCTCTAGAATAGCAGCTACTTCTTCAACCTCTGCAGTCGCCTTTTAGCTTCTTTAGGTTGAAGATGTATGTCTTTTATTTTAAGCTTAGATGCTTCCATCTCAAAGTCCATTGGAGCAAAACTTTGAACCTGCTTGACCACATTTTCAAATTCTAATTTGAGATCTTCAACTTTTAGCTTCCTTAATTGAGTTATTTTCCAGCTGGGATGACATTGAATTTTGATATAGTTGATCATATATTCCCTTTGTTCCCCTTTAGTCAAAGGTCTGTGCATTCTCTCTCTCTGCCTCTGCTCCCTGAGAAGCTTCTTCTTCTCATTGATCATCTCTACCATCTTTCTTGCAAAATCTTCAGCTCCAATGTCTGGTAGGATGTCTATTAATTTCCAATCTAGCTCTGATAGAATCCCAGTCTTCATCAATGTAAAACTTTGTAGATTCCAGAAATTCAGCTTGTCTTTTCTTTTGCTCCTCAGTTAATTCTGGTTGTTTCTGCAAGTTTTTAGCAATTAGTTCATCATTCATCTTCTGTCTTGCTAGCTTGGCTGCTGCAGCTGCATCCTCAGCTTGTATTCTGGCAATCTCTGCCATGCTAGCTTCATCTTCCAAAATCTGTCTTTTAGTCTTTTTAGGCTCAGAAGTGTCTTCCATAATTCGTTTAACCTTTCTCTGAGTGACAGATTCCTCACCAGACTTAACTGGAACACTAGCAGATTTAACCTCAGCATCACCACCAGACTTAATCTCTACTTCAAAGCCAGACTTAACTTTATCACTAGCAGACATAACATCACCAAAACTTGTAGCTTCTTTCTCTGATTTCTTTTTCTTCTGGCTTAAGTTCTTGGCCAAGATCTCAGCTGCCTCCAATCCTTGAGGACTAATTGTTTCCTCATAGGATTTATTTATGGGTGTTCTGTATGCTTGATCCACCCTCATGCATATTTCTCCCCTGTTTGGGATAATTTTCTTCACGTTCTAAATCAGTGATATCAATCCCTTTTTGTTTGAACTTTCCCTTAAGTCTTTTAACCCTCTTGACCAATTTGATAACTGCATCTGCTTGGGTCTGCTTACACTTCTTTAGTTCCTTTTCCAGCTTATCTATGCTGTCTAGCAATTGTGGAACTAGAGAGAGGAATTCTTCTACAGATAAGGAGGTAGGATCTGCTGTAGGCGAGGGAGTGGGAGGTTGTGTGTGAAGAATCTCTGGTGGGTCTTCCTCATGCAATGGAGGTGAAGGAGGTGCTGGAGTAGGTGACCTCTCTGTAGACTCTGGTTCTTCTGATCCATGTATTTCTTGATCTTGAGCTGCAGAAGTAGTAGAGGTAGATGGAACTTGATCTGATGTACCTGCAATGTTAGTAGAACCAACAAGAAACATAGCAGGCAAAATGTGACAACTGGCAATTTGGGAGTCTATTTTAGGTAACCACATTACGTTAAACTAAACCGAGCTTTTGCCTTTAGAACTATTTTTATCGACCATGACTTGATTTGATATCGCTTATTGGCTTTTATGATTTATTTTATTATCGTATGAGTTATTGTGTGAGTTTTAACTCTTTTTGATAGGCACTATTCGATTCGGCACAATAAAAGCCTAAAACAAGAAATAACGTAACTTTTAAACCGTAACTCGAAACTTGACAAATAAATAGTCAAAAATCTTGGAAAACATAAATAAACATAATAGAAAGTCGAAGGAATGTCGTGGACACTCATAGGACAATATATGAGCTCGGGATTGGGTAAACGGGATAGTTTATGAAAAATTACGGCTTTGGCCCCTCCTTTTTAATGTGGCCGCCACCCCTCCCCCTATACCCATTTTTATTTTAGTCCCTCCCCACAAATATATATATATACCCCACTCCTAACACATACTACTCTTTGACTCTCTCACTAAAAACACACATAAACCAACTTTGTCTCTCTACACTCTCTCTCTATAAAAAATAAAACCCTAGCCACCACCATTGTACACGGCCGCCCCTTTTCCGGCCAAATTCTGGCCAAAATCTGGCGAGTGGAATTACACCACCACCACCATTTTGTAGATCTCTTTTTCCTCTTTCATCCATATATATATCTCTTATAAAATCCTAAATTAACACCTCCAAATCTTACCAAAACGACTCGTGATTCTAGGGTTTTCATTAAATCTTGTAGATCGAGTTGGGAATAGGTAAATGGAACAAGGGTCAAGCTAGTTTGGGTCATGAAAAGCCACGTACGACCCTTCTAGGGCTCGTACAAGGCTCGACATTCATGGGTTTCGGGTGAAACATGGGATTAAAACTAATTTACACTTAATAAAAAATATGTAGCTAGTGATTTGGTATCATGTGGTGTATCATATTATTGTGTTTTTGCATTTTAGGCTTAGTTTCATATGATAGGTTTAGATTAGTTGATGGGTTTGATGTTTGCATGATGATTGGAGGTTGATTGATTGTGTTTGGTTCTAGTAGAAGCCATTTGGGAGTGTTTGGATGAGTGTGGAAGGGCGTACGAGCCACCAAACCCATGTATGGGTTGTCGGTGTGGCGTACGTGACCCATATGGACCAAGGGTCCGGGTCGGGTTGTTGTGGTATCTTGTTGGTTGTTGTTGTTGGTGTTTGGATGAGACGCGTAGAGCCGAAAAGCTTCTAGAGCTTGTTTGGTTTACGTGGTCTTAACCGTGACCGTGTCATGACCATTATGGCCATAACATTGGTTTCGGGTATACTTGGTAGATTGATTGGTTCGCGAGATGGATTTGAGTTAATTTGAGATTGAGTTGAGCTATTGTCATTATTTACTTGGACTTATAATAAAAATTGTCAACTTTGAGCAACGTCGGTGTTACTTTGACTTTTTAGTCATAGTTGACCCCGACAACGCCGTAACATGGACTTTAGCATATTTTGGACTATAGATTGATTAAAAACCAAGAAGTCATGACTCGTGCTTGTGGACTCGAAACGAATAACGATATGATACTTATACTGAATTTGACGTAATAAATATATATATATATATATATATATATATATATATATATATATATATATATATATATATATATATATATATATAAACATAAATAATAAATGGTGAAGCATAAATAATAAAAGGCTTTTATACAAAAACTATCGATAACAAGACCTGTCTTGTTATTTACTATTTTAAATGGGAATTAACAACTAAAATGGAAGGTTTTCTAATAAACAAGTATTTAATGTTTCGAGTGCACGTTTATCGAAATGTGCCAATTATGAGCATTTAATACTAGCTTCAAGTATTTAATTTATTTACGTTGTGTGCATGGGTTACAGATGACCTAACATTAATAGCGTCGATCCACGTGGGTAGCGGACTTATTAGGTTGACGAATCTAATAAGAGCCCTCTAGGTACGTAGGGTGTGACGACTGGCAATTTAGGGAGTCTATTTTAGGTAACCGCATTACGTTAAACTAAACCGAGCTTTGCCTTTACCACTATTTTCATCGACCATGACTTGATTTGATATCGTTTATTAGTTTTTATGATTTATTTTATTATTTGATGAGTTATCGTGTGAGTTTTAACTCTTTTTGATAGGCACTATTCGATTCGGCACTATAAAAACCTAAAACGAGAAATAACGTAACTTTTAGACCGTAACTCGAAAATTGACAAATAAATAGTCAAAACTCATGGAAAAACATAAATAACGATAATAGAAAGTCGAATGAACATCGTGGGACACTCGTGGGACAATATATGGGCTCGGGAATGGGTAAACGGGACATTTTACGAAAAATGACGGCTTCGGCCCCTCTCTTTTCGCTTGAGTGGCGCCTCCCCTCTCATTTTGTATTTAGTCCCTCCCTTAAAATATATAAACCCCACTCCACCTCATTAACCTCTTCCACTTTCTCTCACTAAAAACACACACACCACCAACTTTCTCTCTCTAATCTCTCTTAAAAACCCTAACCCTAAACCACTACCACCATCACCACTTTCCGGCCAAATTCGACGAGTGAAATTACACCTACACCATTAGATAGATCTCTCTTTCCTCTTTCCATCCATATATAAAAATCTCACAAAAGCCTACATTAACACCTCCAAATCTTGAAAATAAGATTCGTGATTCTAGGATTTTCATTAAATCTTGTAGATTGGGCTTGCAAAAAGTAAATGGAACATAAGTCAAGCTTGTTTAAGCTTTGTAAAGCCACGTACGACCCTCTAGGGCTCGTACAAGGCTCGACCATGGTTTAATTTTTAGGGCGTTTGATTCAAACATGGGATTAAAACTAATTAACACTTAAATAAACATGTAGCTAGTGATTTGGTATCATGTGGTGTATCATATTGTTGGGTTTTTGCATTTTAGGTCATGTTTCGTGTTTTTGATTAGGAATAGATGATGTTTTTATGTTTGGTTAATGATTGGAGGTTGATTGCTTGTGTTTGGATGTTGTGGAAGCCATTTGGATGGTGTTTGGTTGTGGTAATGGGGCGTACAAGCCACCAAAACCACATATGGGTGTGGTTGGGTGGCGTACGTGACCCACATGGACCAAGGGTCCGGGTCGAGTCGTTGTGGTAGCTTGTGGGTTGATGTTGTTGGTGTTTGGATGAGGCGCGTAGAGCCAAAAAGCTTCTAGAGCTTGTTTGGTTCACGTGGTCTTAACCGTGACCGTGTCATGACCATTAGGGTCATAACCTTGGTTTCGGGTATTTTTGGTTGGTTGATTGGTAGGCGAGATTATGGGTTGATTTGAGATTGAATTGCGTTATTATGACTTGTATTTGGACTTAATATATAAATTGTCAACTTTGAGCAACGTCGGTGTTACTTTGACATTTTAGTCAATAGTTGACTCCGACAACGCCGTAACATGGACTTTAGTATAGTTTGGACTATTGATTGATTAAAAGCCGAGAAGTCATGACTCGTGCTTGTGGACTCGAAACGAATAACGTTATGAAACTAATATTGAAATTTGACGAAATGTATATATGAAAATGCTAATAAACTATGAAACAATAATAATAAAAAGGCTTTTATACCAAAAATATCGATAACAAGACTTGCCTTGTTATTTATTGTTTTAAAATGGAAACTAACGACTAAAAATGGAAAGGTTTTCTAATAAATAAGTAATTAATGTTGCGAGTGCACGTTTATCAAAATATGCCAAGCATGAGCATTTAATACTTGTTTCAAGTATTTATTTACTTACGTTGTGTGCATGGGTTACAGATAACCTAACATTAATAGTGTTGATCCACGTGGGTAGCAGACTTATTAGGTTGACGAATCTAATAAGAGACCGCTAGGTACGTAGGATAACGTTATTAATGGGTGAATTATCCTTATGACTCGTTAGGATGCGACCGGTTTATGGGATAATAAGCTACACGAATAAATAATTGAGTTTATCGAGTTGACGAGTTCGATAAGGTCTACTATTTATTCCGAAACTTATTGGACTATGGAGCTTATCGCTTAGATGTCTCATTGTGTTGCATTGAGTCACATATTAGTTGTTTGAGTGCATTCATGACATCATATTGAGTCGATACACCCACATGAGGATACCAAACACTAGGAATAAACGGTGAAACAAGACATTTTAGGAAATAAAGAAATGGAATACATTGGGGTAGATAACGTTGATTTTGGGAAATATATATTAAACTTTGTTTACATTAATAGGTTGTGCCGACTCGATAGTTGTTGTGCCGTGATTAGTCGTTATCTTCTGCTAGTGTTTATTTGGGCATTGCTTGCTTGAGGTGAGTTTCATAGCCCCACTTTTACCTATGTTTTTAACTAAATTGGGGTGAGAATCATGCTACTGTTTTTGGACCTTTAAAACTATTTGGATTTGCTTATGTGCTTGACTGTTTAGATAGATGTGCGGTAGTTGTTGCCTTAGACTAGGGTAGCAATCCTAATTGCTATAACATGTTGCCTAGCTAAGAGTAGACTTCTACCTCGACCTAGTCCGGGGTTAGCAATCGTTATAGACTTTGCTACGATAGTGCTGGACTAGAGTCGCTGGGACCCGTTGTGATATTGGATATGATATGGTTTGTGATCGATTGTGTATCTATCTTAAGTCTCGCATAGAAAATCAACTCCTACAGGTCCACTATGTTTTTATTGAACTTAAACCTATGAACTCACCAGCGTTAGCTTACCTTTTAGCAAGTTTTCTCAGGTATTTAAGTGATGTTTGGAGTACGTGTTCGGTGGAAGCTTGGCAAGGATGCATGGTTCAAGGATCATATTTGACTCTGATAATTTATGGGGACCTATTTTATTAAATCATGTTTGGGCCTAATATTTACATTTTGGGGTTAATGTTTTGAATATTTAAATTTGGGATTGGTTTTGAATGTTAAATGACTAGCTTGTTTGCTATACTTGTGTGAGATACCAATCCAGTCGTAACACCCTGAAAACTTGATTAAGTCTTTCGCTGTACTGAGATTTGGAGGTGTTACAGATTGGTATCAGAGCTCAAGGTTATAGAGAACTAGGTATTTAATAAACCCTAAACTATACCCACTTTTTAAGAAAATTGATCCTCGACCGACGCTTGCCCACCTGCCAAGCTGAAGCTTCTTATTTGATTATGGTATGAACTGCGATTTGATTTATGATTTGCGGATTGTTTATTGAGACATTATGTTTTGAGATATGATTATTGGGTTTGGGATATGTGATTCGATTGTCCAGATATTATGGATTTGATTCGGATTATCGATATGTTATGATTTTGGGATTTTGAGCATGATTATATGATTGATTTGATATGGGATTATGTGATAGAACTGAACTTACGTGTTTTATTTAAAGGCATATTTTGAGTAATGCGGTACCTCTATTTTAAAGCTTTCATTATGTGATATATGATTTGGTTGAGTTGATGCGCTTATTAGAATTAGTTGTTTTCGAACACTTATACCTACCCTATGCCATTGTCACAGACTATGCCTTCACTAGCTTTTGATGTGTCTGAGGATGTCCTTGCTGTTGCTAGTTCCCCAACATTGACTCTCATGACTGTTGCGCAGGGTGATCCCTATGTGATTACCCCGTCACTCTAGTTCATCATCATCATCAGATCGCACTAGCTCATCTAGGCAGATCACTTTTGTAACACCCCAACCCGACAAGGGTAAAGATATCACAAATACAGTTTCATATCAGAACTTTAAGTACTATACAAAAGCGGAAGTCTTTACAAAATAATCAAAAGAAAACATAAATAACTTAATAATCAAAGTAAATATAAGATCTCTAGGGTAAAGTCTTGCTCTCAACTCTACTCTCAAACCCGGATCGGCCATCCCACAAGCTCATCTTGAATGCTTAATACCGCCATGAAAAGAAAATGCTGGTGAGCTTACAAAGCCAAATGAAGCAGATATAACAAAAGCGGAAACTAAACAAAACATAAATGCAAACTGAAACAAATGAAACGAATAACGAAGTCGCGCGGAGTGAGCATAATGAATCATAGAGGATTCATGAACACAAACACACGAAAACGGAAGAACAACTAGCAATCAAGAGCAAACTCACATAGCATATTGATGACACAAACGCAAACACATTAGAATATCCGGACACTTAACATATCAAGAAGATAGATTACATATAAACCAAACAAAAGTCTAAGGACTAACGGAAGGTTCCTAGAAGGTAAACATGGCATTCATACAAATCAATTAATCTACATTTAACACACTTTATTCAATATCGTAGCAGGTGAATTAGCATCAAATCATGGCGATCACACATACGGATAGAACCACAGAGACAAGTTATAACCAAATGTACAAAGACATAACATAGCCATTAGCAATTATCGTAGCAGATATCATAAGCTAAACCGGTTCTCAAATCGAATCTTAACATCAGCAGAGTTTTAACATGGCGGTCACATATGCGACGGATAACTAACCGATAGGCAAGGTTTATAAAATTTCTTGAACCATCATACATACTAAACTTCCAAAACACTCAATTGTACACTAGCACATTCATCTCGCAGATCAACGCATTCACGTAACGATAAACTACATAACATCAGATATACGAATCATGTTTAAACATATTAATCCTATCCTAGCATGGCATACGGTAGTTACATAATCATATACAAAAGCATAAACACCTTCAATAAACATATAATAAACCTGGCTTGTAAATAGAAGCATTGGAAGCTACCGAATCATAAACAGAATTCATAAAACAGAATTAACAGATAGGGTTTAGTCATCCACCATGAGCCCAGAAACATAACAGATCATAGCATATCATAAGTAACCATTGTATTCGGAGGGGTGACCTCGGAATACTTTATATAACATGAGGGAGACCTCAATAACAAATGGAGTAGCTAACTCCTGAATTTGTGAAGACAGCGTATTGCACACCGACATCATTCACCGCATAAATCATATCGATAACGGATCGGATCTAGGATGCATCCATACGCCCTTCCTACATATACAAAATATGCTCCACCATCCAGGGACGTGGCGAACATCACTCTCGCCCTAGAGTCATATCGAGGTGCATCATCGATACTGGACATGGAACCCCATGACTAGTTAAATATTTGGCTCGGTATCAAACCAACTTAGGTCAAACAGTTGTCATAATTGACACGGATCATAATTCATCATAAAGTCAACAGATATATATATCGTAGGTTTCATATCATAAAGTCCAAATCGGATATTTCATGGTTCACTAAGCGAAGTTTCGGATAAACAACGGATCAAACAAATCGAAAGGGTTCATATCAAATGTTCGAAGTCAAAGGTTCATATCAGGTCACATATCATACACTCATAATCGAGGTTCATAATCGATGTTCATAATCGAAGTTCATAATCGTAAATTCATACTCAAACATAGCAAGGTTCAACAAACAAGTTCGGACAAAAGAGATTCATATAAATGAAGGGAATCATAGCAATGGCATAGGAAATCCTAATAAGCATAAGAGGTATGAAAACGAAAAGAAATCATGAGAAACCTTTACTAAAAGGTCGAAATATCATACCTTAAAGCAAATGAGAGAAAAGCAAACGAACGAGTGAATCACGAAGATATAACGTCGCGTCTCCTTCAACGAATCTACACGGATTATGATTTATTTAATACTTATTAGCATCATTAAAGTTATAACGGATTCATCGCATTAACATTCTTAGAGTTGTAAGTATATCCTCATTTTATAAGCTTCTTATGCATTTGTAAGTGTGTTACCTATTGATATCATATTTTATCTTTCAGTTTCTAAAACTCATATCCGGACCAGACTTTAGCGATTTTTATAAAATACTTACTTAGCTCAAATGAAATCAAGCAAAATCCGGGGTTCCCATATGAGTTAAGAGACTCTACAAAATTGGTGGGTTCTATATCCATGCTAAATGGCCTACGGAAAATCATAAGTCTAAGTCCGAGACCTATCCGTAAAGTGATCGGAAAATACACCTTAAAAGTTTACGCTTATTGGACCTGTTTAGACACCTTGGAAAAATCCCCCGAACTCCCAGAAATTCATTTATGTCATGAATATCACTCCTGTAAAAGGAGAGCTCCCAATTCCTTATGGTTTGAAAATGAAAATCAAACAATACTATTAAATTTCGGACCCTTTTCTCAGCTTTGACACTTGATTTTGTAAAATTCAAAATACGACTTAGACAACTCCAAATTCGACCAAACCACTTGGAAAACTTAACTAAGACATAAAATAAACTTTTCCCACAAAAACCCAGATTATTGCACTTATAAAATTGGATCTATAACACACACAAATTCGACATATGATCTTGTCCAGTTTAGGGTTTATTAAAACCACTATAATCACATGTTTAGACCATTAATTACACTTAGGGTTCCATTCCAATTAGGGTTTCGAATTTATTAGGCATGATAGCATTTATATATATGTGATTCGGTTATATATATAGCTTCGACATACTCAAGATCCGATTCATAAAACACGTTACCATACATGTTCTCTTAATTCTTATAAGGTTCAATTCATTATGTTGTTTTTGTTTCAAAAGGTTCGGCCAAAAAGAACACAAGCTCGACTAAAAACAAAACACATTACAATATATATTAACGTAAGGTGTATTAAAGGAAGACGAATAAAACATGTTATACCTTGGCTTGTTGGAACAAAATCTCGACTCCAATGGTTTAGGGTTTCGCCGAATGGGAAGAAAAAGAGAGAGGCAAAACTAGGGTTCCAAATTGAGGATAAGTAATTGTATATATAGTTAATAGGATTTTCGGTTTAGGGCTTGACATGGGTTGGGTTTCGGCTTGGGTCCAACCGAACAACAAAACCCACGGCCCAATGGCCTTCGGCTCTTGATCCACACGAAACAAAACAAACGCCCCTTATGGGCTTCTTGGCTCTCGGCTCCATACAAACAACGAACGGCCCAAATGGTTCACCATTAACGAAAACGAGGCCCAACATATTAGCGAAACGTTTAAATCTCTCGTCGTACCAAAATCGATCACGTAACATATTCGTTAAGTTTTAATTATTCGTAAATTAGTTTTAATTTCGTTAAATGCTTATAAACGTATTTTGCGTATTTTATAATTTTTGATTTCGAGGGTATTTTAGTCTTTATCTATGCTTCGTATTTTTAGGGTTTTACAACTCTCCCCTTCTAAAAAGAAAATTTTGTCCTCGAAATTGAACAAGACGGAACAGAATAGAAACAAATCGGATTTCAGAATTTCAAGGAACATAGCGAACGCGAAACTTATCCTAGAACAAACGGATTCTTATCAGAATATTCAAACTCATACTTTTCGGAAATCGAACCAATAATCAAGTACTTATAACAGATAATCATATGCTTATTAACGTATTGACGGGAAAACAAATGAGATGCCGAAAATCAAGCAACACGCTCTAACTTATTCAGATATCCAATGAGGAGAACAAACATATACATAGACAAAACGAATCCTAACGGTCTTACTAATCGCAGAAGTATGTGGAGACGTACAAGCTTAGGGCAGACATAGCAATTCATAGGTTCACGCAGACCATAACGATTTCGGATTCCAAGCGTACAAAACTTATACGTAACAGATATCGACGAAAATCTCACAATTAGGTACGGAATTTCAAACGAACATGAGAAGTACCAAATAACAGATACAAGTCAAAGTCCATTCACATATCAACCACAGGCATTTCCCCAAACGTCATATGATTTCAATAAGTCCAAATTATATGATCTCGGTATTATCACGTTGATCAGGCGTCATAATACTTGCATCACATAACAAGTTCTTATTGTCATCATTTTCTGTCCCGGGTCATGATAAACCACATAACTAATATCAGAACAAAACCGATAACATATAAATAACAAGTAACATACCAAAACAGGCCAGGTACACATTCATGCAGCATATAACACATCAGACAACTTACCATATCACAAAGAAAGGAGGCCACCAACTAGCATAAAACGGTTCCTCGTGACTCATTACTGACGATCCAAAAGAAAACTGGGATATTAACAAAATGCCAGACGATAAACTTCACGATTCAAACCGAGTTCCGAACAAATCAGAGAAAAGCAATACGGATCAGAATCACTTAGCAGAATATCAAATCGTCACAAAACACATGACAAACGAATCAGAATATCACAAGTCGCGCCCAAATCATATGAAGTAGATGAACCTTCCCAGCCACCGGTTGAATCATGTCTTCGCTCGTTCGTCCTTGGTTGATTCGTCCGACTTCCTCCAAAGAACATCCCGATGTCTCCGGTGACGCGGCGGTCGAGTGTGGCTTCGCTTCACGAACCTCTCCAAAGAGGGATCACAAAGAACGCAGGTCGGCACCATCTTCTTCGGCTCCACGGTAGTCTCCATCTAACGATCGACAAACGGACGAGCGAAAACAAAATAACAAAATTCGATGCGAACAAAGGAGGCCAATTCGGTGAAGGCAAAAGGATATCAAGTCAACCGAACGACCATCAAAAGGAATCAAGAAAACATCCGAATGACGGAAACCTAATGTCTACCCAATCCTCACAGTCATAGCCTAAGCTCTAAGGGTCCTAAAACCTAGAGCTCTGATACCATAATTGTAACACCCCAACCCGACAAGGGTAAAGATATCACAAATACAGTTTCATATCAGAACTTTAAGTACTATACAAAAGCGGAAGTCTTTACAAAATAATCAAAAGAAAACATAAATAACTTAATAATCAAAGTAAATTTAAGATCTCTAGGGTAAAGTCTTGCTCTCAACTCTACTCTCAAACCCGGATCACCCATCCCACAAGCTCATCTTGAATGCTTAATACCGCCATGGAAAAGAAAATGCTACCGAGCTTACAAAGCCAAAGGAATGATATAACAAAACGGAAACTAAACAAAACAAATGCAAGCGAAACAAATGAAACGAATAACGAAGTCGCATCGGAGTGAGCATAATGAATCATAGAGGATTGCGGAACACAAACACACGTAAATCCGGAAGAACAACTAGCAATCAAGAGCAAACTACATAGCATATTGATGACACAAACGCAAACACATTAGAATATCCGGACACTTAACATATCAAGAAGATAGATTACATATAAACCAAACAAAAGTCTAAGGACTAAGCAGGCAGTTCCTAGAAGGTAAACATGGCATTCATACAAATCAATTAATCTACATTTAACACACTTTATTCAATATCGTAGCAATGAATTAGCAACAAATCATGGCAATACACATACGGATAGAAGACACAGTAGACAAGTTATAACCAAACAGACAAAGACATAACATAGCCATTAGCAATTATCAGAACAGATATCATAAGCTAAACCAGTTCTCAAATCGAATCTTAACATCAGCAGAGTTTTAACATGGCAGGTCACATATGCAGACAGATAACTAACCGATAGGCAAGGTTTATAAAATTTACTGAACCATCATACATACTAAACTTCCAAAACACTCAATTGTACACTAGCACATTCATCTCGCAGATCAACGCATTCACGTAACGATAAACTACATAACATCAGATATACGAATCATGTTTAAACATATTAATCCTATCCTAGCATGGCATACGGTAGTTACATAATCATATACAAAAGCATAAACACCTTCAATAAACATATAATAAACCTGACTTGTAAATAGAAGCATTGGAAGCTACCGAATCATAAATAGAATTCATAAAACAGAATTAACAGATAAGGTTTAGTCATCCACCATGAGCCCAGAAACATAACAGATCATAGCATATCATAAGTAACCATTGTATTCGGAGGGGTGACCTCGGAATACTTTATATAATATGAGGGGAGACCTCAATAACAAATGGAGTAGCTAACTCCTGAATTTGTGAAGACGCGTGCATACCGCGACATCATTCACCGGACAAATCATATCGGATAATGATCGGATCTAGGATGCATCCATACGCCCTTCCTACATATACAAAATATGCTCCACCATCCAGGACGTGGCGAACATCACTCTATCGCCTAGAGTCATATCGAGGTGCATCATCGATACGGACATGGAACCCCATGACTAGTTAAATATTTGGCTCGGGTATCAAACCAACTTAGGTCAAACAGATTGTCATAATTGACACGATCATAATTCATCATAAAGTCACAGATATATATATCGAGGTTTCATATCATAAAGTCCAAATCGATATTTCATGGTTCACTAAATGAAGTTTCGGATAAGCAACGGATCAAACAAATCGAAAGGGTTCATATCAAATGTTCGTAAGTCAAAGGTTCATATCACGGTCACATATCATACACTCATAATCGAGGTTCATAATCGATGTTCATAATCGAAGTTCATAATCGTAAATTCATACTCAAACATAGCAAGGTTCAACAAACAAGTTCGGACAAGCGAGATTCATATAAATGAAGGAATCATAGCAATGGCATAGGAAATCCTAATAAGCATAAGAGGTATGACAACGAAAATAAATCATGAGAAACCTTTACTAAAAAGGTCGAATATCATACCTTAAAGCAAATGAGAGAAAAGCAAACGAACGAGTGAATAACGAAGATATAACGTCGCGTCTCCGTCAACGAATCTACACGGATTATGATTTATTTAATACTTATTAGCATCATTAAAGTTATAATGGATTCATCGCATTAACATTCTTAGAGTTGTAAGTATATCCTCATTTTATAAGCTTCTTATGCATTTGTAAGTGTGTTACCTATTGATATCATATTTTATCTTTCAGTTTCTAAAACTCATATCCGGACCGGACTTTAGCGATTTTTATAAAATACTTACTTAGCTCAAATGAAATCAAGCAAAATCCCAGGGTTCCCATATGAGTTAAGAGACTCTACAAAAATGGTGGGTTCTATATCCATGCTAAATGGCCTACGGAAAATCATAAGTCCGCACCTATCCGTAAAGTGATCGGAAAATACACCTTAAAAGTTTACGCTTATTGGACCTGTTTAGACACCTTGGAAAAATCCCCGAACTCCCAAAAATTCATTTATGTCATGAATATCACTACTGTAAAAGGAGAGCTCCCAATTCCTTATGGTTTGAAAATGAAAATCAAACAATACTACTAAATTTCGCACCTTTTCTCAGCTTTGACACTTGATTTTGTAAAATTCAAAATACGACTTAGACAACTCCAAATTCGACCAAACCACTTGGAAAACTTAACTAAGACATAAAATAAACTTTTCCCAAAAACCCAGATTATTGAACTTATAAAATTGGATCTATAACACACAAATTCGACATATGATGCTGTCCAGTTTTAGGGTTTATTAAAACCACTATAATCACATGTTTAGACCATTAATTACACTTAGGTTCCATTCCAATTAGGGTTTCAATTTATTAGGCATGATAGCATTTATATATATGTGATTCGGTTATATATATAGCTTTGACATACTCAAGATCCGATTCATAAAACACGTTACATACATGTTCTCTTAATTCTTATAAGGTTCAATTCATTATGTTGTTTTTGTTTCAAAAGGTTCGCCAAAAGAACACAAGCTCGACTAAAAAAAACACATTACAATATATATTAATGTAAGGTGTATTAAAGGAAGACGAATAAAACATGTTATACCTTGGCTTGTTGGAACAAAAATCTCGACCCAATGGTTTAGGGTTTCGGCGAATGGGAAGAAAAAGAAAGAGAGAGGCAAAAACTAGGGTTCCAAATTGAGGATAAGTAATTGTATATATAGTTAATAGGATTTTCGGTTTAGGGCTTGACATGGGTTGGGTTTCGCTTGGGTCCAACCGAACAACAAAACCCACGGCCCAATGGCCTTCGCTCTTGATCCACACGAACAAAACAAACGCCCTTATGGGCTTCTTGGCTCGGCTCCATACAAACAACGAACGGCCCAAATGGTTCACCATTAACGAAAACGAGGCCCAACATATTAGCTAAACGTTTAAATCTCTCGTCGCACCAAAATCGATCACGTAACATATTCGTTAAGTTTTAATTATTCGTAAATTAGTTTTAATTTCGTTAAATGCTTATAAACGTATTTTGCGTATTTTATAATTTTTGATTTCGAGGGTATTTTAGTCTTTATCTATGCTTCGTATTTTTAGGGTTTTACATTAGTCAAATCTGAACTGCAA
>CM040241.1:171150925-171217317 GCA_022545495.1 Chrysanthemum lavandulifolium | reverse complement strand
TATATATATATATATATATATATATATATATATATATATATATATATATATATATATATATATATATATATATATATATATATATATATATATATATATATATATATATATATATCAGAGCATAGAATTTGGCGCTCACGTAGTATAATCCTTGAAAGAAGATAAGATAATAGTTCACAATATCAGGACAAGTGGAATTTAAAATTTAATCTCTAACATAAACACTAAATGAAATAGAAAGGACATTTTGGTAATTTTGATTCTTCCTTAAAACTCTCAAGAAAGATATTACGTAATTTTCATTCTCCATCAAAAGTTGTTTTATCTTTCTAGCACATGAAAACCTCCATGAACAGCTCTTAATACACAAAACCAACCGATCTCTTTTTCTCCCTTAAATGAATCGTTTTTCTTTGCTGAGATTTAAGTCGGTTTCCAATCTTCAACTGACTTCATCTTTTCTAGCAATGATAACATTTTTTTTTTCTTCTTTATCTCAAACGAGGTACCTGGGATCCCATATTGACGTCACTTACATGTGTATCAATTTACACCATGTTTTATTAATTAATTGTGTATAAAAAAAATTAGCGAATTTAAGTGATTTTCATGTTTTAACCTCTTGTTATGTGTATCAATTTGTTTACTAGTTAATGTTCACTCCTTTTTATTTATTAGATGTGCCTCGATGTGTTAATTGTTTGTTGTAATATTTGTATCAACGTTCCATAAGTTGTTTGTTAAAGTGGTACATTGATGTATTGCAACTAGTAGATTCATGTATCATGGTTTTGTATCCGTGAATCGACGTTGTATATCATGTTAAAAATAATAACATCGGATAGGTCGAAGATTACGGTAGTATCAACATTGTAAGTTTGTGTATCATCAATAAAATATTAGTATCGGTTTTACAAGTTTATGTATCAATTTATGTATTTTTGTATCTCGTGTAAGACATCTATGATTATAAAATCTCGAAGTGAAAGAAATGTATTGAAGATTCTTCGATTAAAGAATTCTTTAATTATTTATAACCATAATAAATTTGAGAACTAAAAACATCAATGTAAAAGAACAAAGAAAAACGCTTTTTAGTAATAGGCGCGTGGACATGGACTGGTAATTTGGTTTCAAAACATGCCATTGACTTTTGAAGATTTACCAAAATGCCATTTAATTAATTTTGATCTAATAAAATCATTATTGGTACATCTAACGGTCAGGATTCACTTTCTTACTTTATGCTACTATTTTACGTTAATCCACTTTCACGTATATATATATATATATATATATATATATATATATATACGTATATATATATATATATATATATATATATATATATATATATATATATATATATATATATATATATATATATATATATATATGAAAATGCTAATAAACCATGAAACATAAATAATAAAAAGGGCTTTATAATTAAAATATCGATAACAAGACTTGTCTTGTTATTTATTATTTTAAATGGAAACCAACGACCAAAAAAATGGAAAGGTTTTCTAATAAATAAGTAATTGATGTTTCGAAGTGCACGCGCATCAAATATGTCAATTATGGGCATTTAATACTAGTTTCAAGTATTTATTTACTTGTTGTGTGCATGGGTTACCGATGAGCTAATATTAATTGCGCCGATCCACGCGGGCAACCTGACTTACATAGGTCGACGAATCTACTGCGGACCGCTAGGCACGAGGATAACGAATATTAATGGGTGAATTATCCTTATGACTCGCTAGGGATGCGTAATCGGTTTATGGGATAATAAGTTTATTACCTAATAAATAATTGAGTTTCTCGAGTCGATTTAATTTGATAAGGTCTACTATTTATTCCAAACTTATTAGACTACGGAGCTTATCGCTTAGACGCCCCATTGTGTCAGATTAGTCACATATTGGTTATTTGAGTGCATTCATGATATCATATTGAGTCGACACACCCACATGAGGATACCAAACGCTAGGATTAAATGGTGAACAAGACAATTTTCGAGATAAAGAAATGTAATACATTGGGTAGATAACGTTGATTTTGGGAAACATATATTAAAATTGGTTTACATTAGGTCGTCGTCATGTGATTAGAAATGTTATCTTCGCTAGTGTTTATTTGCGCTGCTTGTTTGAGGTGAGTTTCATAGCCCCACTTTTATCTATGTTTTTAACTAAATTGGGGTAGAATCATACTCACCGCTGGACCTTAAAAACTATTTTGATTTGATTATGCGTCGATCGTTAGATAGATATGTGGTAGTTGTTGCCTTAGTTCAGGTAGCAATCCTAATTTCTATAACACGCTGTCTAGCTAAGAGTGTACTTTCACCGACCTAGTCCGTGGTTAGCAATCGTTTCAGACTTTGCTACTACCGTGTCGCCTAGTGTCGCTAGGTCCCATGCCAAGATATCTGATATGATATTGTTTGTGATTGATGCGTATCTATCTTAGGTCTCGAGATAGCAAATTAACTCCCCATGTGTCCACCTACTTTTTACTTGAATTTAAACCTATGAACTCACCAAATAAGCATCGACTTTTAAAGCATGCTTTTCTCGTTAAGTGATGTCGAGCTGTCAGTGGAAGCTGGCAAGGAGGTGGTTCAAGGATCATAATCGACTGATAATTTACGGGACCTATATTTTTATAAATCATGTTGGGCCTAATATTTACATTTTGGGATTAATGTTTTGAATATTTAAATTTAGGATCTGGTTTTAATGATAATGACTATCTTGTTTGCATATACTGTGAGATACCAACCAATTGTAACGCCAAAACTGATTAAGTTCACGCATCGAGATTGGGTGTTACATTGTCGGGGTCAACTATGACTAAAAAGTCAAAGTAACACCGACGTTGCTCAAAGTTGACAATTTATATTATAAGTCCAAGTAAATAATGACAATATCTCAACTCAATCTCAAATCAACCCAAATCAATCTCGCCAACCAATCAATCTACCAAATATACCTGAAACCAATGTTATGACCCTAATGGTCATGACACGGTAACGGTTAAGACTAAGTGAACCAAACAAGCTCTAGAGGCTTTCCGGCTCCACGCGTCTCATCCAAACATCAACAACAACAACAACAACCAACAAGATACCACAACAATCCGACCCAGACCCGTGGTCCATGAGGGTCTCGTACACCACCACACCACAACCCATCGTGGGTCTTGTGGCTTGTACACCCCAACAACACAACCAAATACTCCCCAAATGACTTCTACTACAACCAAACACAATCAATCAACCTCCAATCATCATCCAAACATCAAACCCATCAACTAATCTAAACCCATTTCATGAAACTAAGCCTAAAATGCAAAAACACGTCAATATGATACCAAATCACTAGCTACATGTTTTATTAAGTGTAAATTAGTTTTAGACCCAAGTTTCACCCAAAACCCACTACATTCGAGCCATGTACGAGCTACAAGAGGACTCATAAGTTTTCATGGCTCGCATGCTTGCACTCCACGCTCCATTTACCTTTCTCAACCCGATTTACGATTTAATGAAACCCTATAATCACTAATCGTTTTTGTAAGATTGAGGTGTTAATGGAAGGTTCTAGGAGATATATATATATATATATATATATATATATATATATATATATATATATATATATATATATATATATATATATATATATATATATATATGGATGAAAAGAGAAAGAGCGATCTACAAAATGTGTGGCGGAGTAGAGATGCCACTCACTAGGTTTTGGCCGAATTTGGTCGGAGGTGGCTGCGGCTATGGTGGTTTTAGAGTTAGGGTTTTATTATTTTGGAAGAGAGAGAGTAGAGAGAGAAAGTGTGTTAGTGTGTGTATTTTAGAGAGAGAAATGAAAGTGGTAAAAGAGGTAGGAAGGGGCTTTTATACATGGACACAAGGACCTCAAAAATAATTAGTTTGGGTGGAGGGGGGCAGCCATGGTATAGTTTACCCAAACCCGAGCTCATATATTGTCCTACGAGTGTCCCACGACGTTCCTTCGACTTTCTATTACGTTTATTTATGGTTTTACACGAGTTTTGACTATTTATTTGTCACGTTTCGAGTTACGGTTCAAAAGTTACGTTATTTCTTATTTTAGGCTTTTATTGTGCCAAATCGAATAGTGCCTAACGAAAAGAGTTAAAACTCACACGATAACTCATACGATAATAAAATAAATAATAAAACCAATAAACGATATCAAATCAAGTCATGGTCGATGAAAATAGTATAAAGGCAAAAGCTCGGTTTAGTTTAATGTAATGCGGTTACCTAAAATAGACTCTCTAATTGCCAGTTGTCACATGTTTGCTACTATTCTTGCACATATCATTACAATGGAGATCGTGAATCTAAGCTTCGTCTCATCTCTGATTTCTCTTGATAATGTGAAAGAAATGGATTGGTGTCAATACTTGATGAATTATCTGAAGTGAGAAAAAAATATTGGAGTGGAGGAAATGATCACTTCTTTGGTACTATTTTGTTTATGGAAGTAATTTCTAGAGTTTTATTGTGGATTCAATTTAATACATGATGAACTAAAGAAATTATAATCAAACTTGATCATAAAAACGCAGTTGATATTCGCCAATTCAATTTTGGAAAATCCTAAAAGTTGTAACACCCCCAAAAATGGTTTGCAGCGGAAGAAAAAGTTTTTGGGATGCTACTCAGTTGGATCATAACACAAGTGAAAAATAATAACTTTTAGGTAAAAGATTTCATTTATTTAAGTAAAATAGAGTTTACAAAGGTTGATTTGTTGATGAAATGGCCCATCAATAAAATGAAGTCCCAGATTGGTATATCAGTCATCTATAACCATGCCATGCCAATATGGCCTCAGAGTTAGCTATAGCCTTTCATCCACGAAAATACATGCTAAAAAGTCAACACAATGGTTGAGTGAATTCATAGGTTTAGTAAATAAGCGATTGATCACAAGATTTTCAAGTTTAAGATAAGCCATGAGCTACGTTGTTATCTCGCCCATAAAAGATAGTTGATATTATTGCACTAGCTCATGACACCAAACTAACGCATACACCCAAATGCGGTGTAAGTAAATAAAATTGCCCCTACGAGATGTAATAGCCAATTACATAGAATACCAAATAAAGTGCGCCCGGTTATTTTCGATAACCGGTCGGGTCGTCGGATCCCATAGTACTATCCAGACCATATTGCTTCACTCTATAGTGATTAATGGTTCATGATGTAGGGACTTCGGCAAACAACTTAGGCGGTAGTCATAATATCAAATCGACAAAGCAGTTTTTCAAGCAATTGTGATCATAAAGCGATGAGTAGCATGTATTCTCCCCAAGGAGTTTATAAAATAGTTAAATGAGTAAAGTGGGGCTATGAACTCACCTTAGTCGAGCAATGCAAGGATCGATACTAGCAGCGACTAGTATACCAGAAATGTGACACAACATTATCACAAGCTATCAACGCCTCTACTGATGTCAAAGAATACGGTGGCACGTCATCGATGCAACCTACTAGTATATGGTTCATCTCGGATATCGTGTCGTAAAGTAAAGAGGTTTTCTAAAGATAGATGTTTTAGTTTTCGGTGGATTTTTAGTATCGATATTTTATAAAAAGTTTAGTGTCAGTTCTCGAAAGAAAAGTTTGGTGTTAACGTTTGGTGTATTGGTGTATGAAAACATAGACTAGACAAAGTAACTCACGCCAAATATAACTCACACTAAAGCGTAATGTATATCCCCACATTATAAGAATAGTCAAGTAGTTTTGACCAAGACTCAAGAACACACACCAAAGCATAAACCATATATAAAGGAACTAAACAAGTAAGAATCATCTAGCAAGTAAAACAAGCAAATGATTGAGCCTTAGGCATTTATAAGAAACTCTAGATAGTTTAGAAAAGTCAATTAGACTTTATAAGAAACTAATTATAATAACGTTTCACAATTTTTATAAAATTGTTGGGTTTTATATATATAAAATTTTCAAATAAGTATAAGTTTAATAAGTTTTATAAATTCGGATATAATCGTCGTTTATACAATATTTCCGTGTTAATAGACTTTAATGAAACTTGATTTTAAAACAATATATCCCATCGATTTATAATTTAACATGTGTTCTAGTTAATTACTCCAACCCGTTTCAATAATAACAACTAAATAGTTTTAGTAGTTAATCAAATTTTTAGATTATGTATTAGTTATTGGTTTGCCACTTATCATTAGTTTCATCTCATATATTGGTCCATACGGTAGAGAGTCTAATTTATCACCTCCGTCTCGAGTCCAAATAGTCCGATATAAGTCCAATATACGCAAAGTTCAATAGCAAGTGTCAACCACGAGTTACCAAAGCATTACTAATGAACCCATGAGTCAAAACACGTCCAAAAGCACTTTCATTTTTTATTAGTGGGTTACTTGCCCATGACAATATATCAATCCACACTCCATGTGTGATGGAAGCTTGACCATTGGTTCAATAAACCAACACACACAGGTACCCACCAGGTGATTAAAGAAGAGCGAGTATCAACACTTTAGGTGGTGTTGTTGTCAAGCCACCGGTAAACAACACCACCCTCACTAAGATTTCCGCGCGAAACTAACTAAACATCAAGATGGGCGTTGACTCAAAACTCGACTCGACCCGTATTCACACCGAACACCATAACAACAATGCTAAACTAGTAAGCTTGTTACATCATCAATTAGTTTTAATCTTTCAACCATTAATCTTCAGTTTCAAGTAAAGTGATCAAATTAAACCAACCGGAACACAATCCTGTTAACAATCCACCAGATCGGACTCGGTCTGAAACCACGACTCGAGAATAACGAGTATCCAAACATCACCAACACCTCAAACCCATGCTTAAACGTTTTACAAATTGACTCAGAGCTCACCGAGTTGACTCATCGGTCGACTCGCCTCGATCGAATGTTTCAGGTTCTAAAATGTTATTACACCACACGTTTTGTTAAAGGAGTACCACACAAATTTACTTTATCAAAACCTGCTTAACCAATGATTCCACGAAACCTATAACACATCAAAATATTAATAATAATAACGACTAACGAGAAGTCTCGGCTTACCATCGAAACAAACGAAAAGAAAGAATGAAGGATGGCGGTGGCGGTGGTGGTGACCGTGACCCACGGCGATGGTGGTGGTGGCTCGGATGCACCCCAACAACGTGAAACCTCTTTACACTTGCCCAGATGAGAAACCTAGATATTCGATTTCTTATTTTCAAGATCTAGGGGCGTGTGGGAGAGTTAGCTGCGTGCAACACATAAGAATAACCACAAGGTCTTGATCTATCTTTTGGTATAGGAGGTGTAAAGTTCCACTGAAGTTGGCGAATATTCGCGGAGAAGATGACGGATAATAATTCGGTGACCGGATATTAAGAAAGAGAGGAGTTTTTAAGAGTGAGAAAATTGTTATAAAAATGAGAGGGATGGGTGAGATAGGGGTATTTATACTCCTTGAGGACCATTCTTGCCATTTACCAAAGTTGAGGGAAGGGAGAATGAAATATCACGAGATCACTCTTGTAATTCGATGAAACTTTTATAAATATTAGATTCGGGACTTATTTGGACTATGCAAACGGACTCGAAAAATTACGAAACTTGGGCTTTGTTCACGAAATCATTTTCCAATAAAATGAATATTTATTTGACTATTTGCACTATAAATAGAAATAGTGATCACCGAATGGTTTAACGAGTTTATAGTTGTGTGGAATTAGGCGTTAAGTGCAAATTTCACATTTCATGAGGCAGTATCTCGTTTTCTTGTCAAACGAGCTTAGAAAAGCTCGGTAAATGATAAACAAACATAATTCCTTGAAAAGCGAATATCCGGAAAGTGCGAGTTGTTATAGACTTTCCTCCTAACGGAATCGCGTCCTCGCGATTCAATTCGAGTTATCCTTAGATTTGAAAAGAGGTATAGATACTTTCTCAAGATTCAATTTTCACGTTCTCGCGCTGTAGTCGAGATGTTTCTTAGAGTTTCCACCCATCGGTAACAATAGGAAAGCGACTTTGCTCGGTCATTTGACTTCACGGTTCACGCTTTCGATAGGTTTCCTCAACCACGGCTTAAGGCGTTAGTCGATATGGATATCTTCCGGCCAAAGACAATAATCGCTTTTCAACATGAGGCATTACCTCGACACGCACATAAAAGCGTCATGAGCATTAGGTTGGGATGGTAGCTCGAGGCTCTAAGCCACGGTCCAACTCTAGCAAGAGTTTTAAAAGGATCAACACAGCGAAGATTAAACTTTCCACGTTTACTAAGCGTATCACACAATCCATGATGAGATTTTAAGCATATGCTCCAATCATCAGGTCTCAAAGATTTAGGTCATTCATCCATCGTAGCTTTTCGATGATCGTGGCGGTTTGCAGATTACGCTTTTGATTTAAATAATCTCGTGATTCATGAATAGTTTCGAGGATAGCAGGTTGGTTTTCCCACTGAATCCGAAGCAATTTTTGAGCGAAAATTTTCAACCATGAAGTACCTGGGACCTAGCGCATGGCTATGGTTATCTGATTTCGACCAATGGGAGGTGTCTATCCCAACGCGTGTCGAAATCGATCACGCAGACACATAACATGTCCTTTAAATAATTCTTTCACTCGAAGCCAACAAAGATATGGATGGTATCCAATACTCATACCAAGACCCGTTCTCATGGCTCTTGGAGTGATTACTAGAAACTTGATGTGAAGCGACTTGTGGAACAAAAGTTGCTAAATTTCAATTTTGAAATGAAAACTTGTTAAATAAGGTTTTAGCGACAACATGGAATGGGTTCCAAGTTAGAGTTTTTTTTTTTTTTTTTTTTAAATTCAAAAGTTGTTTCTCAAAATAATTTCAAATACCTTAGCTTTTGTAGATGATGAATCAATTTTGTTTCTTAGCATGTTTTCAAAACAAAGCTTATTTTTACTTCGAAAATTTGGTTTATTTTCAAAAGAAAACATCGGTTATCCTTTAAGGTTTTCAAGGGGTAAATAGTTTATGAGAAATTGCGGTAAAGTTTATGAAATGGTTCATAAAACCACTTGAGTAAGAAGAAAATATTTCTATTAAGATAAATCGTAGTTTGCGGTTTGTGTTAAAGCAACACTTAGTAAGGTGATTGTTAAAAGCGACTTACAAGGTAATAAAACGATTATTTATTATTTATAGGGTAGTAATAAAATCGTAATTAACCTTGTGATATTTTGGTAATACAACAATTAGGGTTGTAAGATAACTCGTGAAATAATTTGTAAAATAGCTTATAAGAAAACAATTTATTGTTTGTCCAATAGAAGAAGATTTCGTAGTTCAATTAATAGGGCGGTAGTAAAATACTTAATGCGGTAAGGCAAAATGGTTTGTGAGGTAAGAGTACCAAGTTTTATGGTTTTAAATCAAGCGATGGCTAAAACAACTCACTAAAGGGTAAAATAGTTTATAAGACCGTAATATAACTTGTAGGAAAAATTTGTAATATAGTTTACAAATTGATATCGTAATTGTTTGTTGTTTCATAGATTAGTAGTAGGTAATTAATCGGTTTATTACCTATGAAAATAGTTAGCAAAGCATTAATAAGGTCATTGTTTATGAAGTATGAGTAAGGTTGTAGTTTTTGGTTTAATGGCACAATAGTAAGACTTTTTGGAAAATGACCGTGAAGTGATTGGTAAAATAGTTGGAAGTAGTTCACGTTGAATAACGACGAGGTTTATTATTTCATAAGAGGGTAGTAGAGACAGACCGTTGGTATTTCAAATGAATGAGTGAAAGGTTAGGAATCCGTTCGTGGGCTTGAGGTTGCAAGCTAACTCTTGGTATGTCTTTAGATCCTTTAGTAGTTCGTTTATTATTTGTGTTTAGCGAGGGTTTTTTTTTTTTTTTTTTTTTTTTGTCGAGGTGTGATGTTTCTAGAACGCTAGAGATGCAATCGATTCATCGATTGAGTACGAAGTTTTGGGGTAGAGGGTGACATCATGTACCCGAATGGATGACGAGACAATTTCAATCTCAACGTATGAGAGAATAATGATAGGTTGGGGTTATGAAGGCGCTGGGTTGCAATGATCCAAATAAAGGTTTAATGATCTAGTAACGAAGACGACAAGTCGATGGAACGGAAAACAGGAGACATGGTATTGTAGCAACCGAAAATATAATCTAAACTTAGAGTAGTGTCGATGGTTAATTAAAATTTAGTTATCGTCGCGTAATGTGCTAAGCAAGTCTAAATGGTAATTAGAATCATTAACTCGCATCATGCAACGTTTTACTTGGTTATGTATTATCCGCTCATGAAATTTCATACATAACGGCGAACACGGAGGCCGGCGGTGGGCGATAAAGTGGTCCATTTCAACATGGATCAGTCGATGTCCTTGCTGTGCAGTGGTAATGTGCATCATCGCCATGCAAATCTCCATGCACGTTGCTAGTAAGGGTGTGGCTGGGGCGTAGGGTAGTGGTGTAAAATGGTGACTTTAGAGAGTGTAGTAATAGAGAGCGCTCACTGTAGAAGAAGTATCGTGAGTGAGGAAATGTTGCGGCGCCGGTGTGATGTGTAGGAGTAAGCCTTTACAACTCTTATAATGAACACACATGAAAATTTTACCATTTTAGAAGTCGTCTGCGGAGGTTAAGTGGACATACCACTATTATAACTACTTTCTAAGTATACAACATTCACCTGAGTGGGACATGGGTGATCAAGCTTGTGTCCCATCGTCCCCGGTTGAATATGGGTGATCAATCTATATTCACTTCCGAGGTTCAATGAATCTTGCAATGCTTAGCTTAGTTATACTAGTGCCATGCCCTAATGTCTTTAAAGTTTGGTATGAAGATGGAACAAATATTTCATTTAAGTGGGGGAAAATATGGCCGCAGTGGTGCGTAAACATACGTATAAGTAAATCAATCATAGCTAATAGTGAGTCTAAGTTGTTAGTAATAAAACACATATTTTATCAAAGATGACTTCAACGAGTCATAAGTGAGGCAATCGACTTGGCGAGGCGGGCATGTGGCGGTCATGGGATTAAGTTTTGTAAAAGTGGTTATAGTCTAGGTGCAGAAAATACCTAGTTCTCATAACCAAGCTCGATACCAATACTGTAACACCCCAAAAATGGTTTTGCAGTGGAAGAAAAAGTTTTTGGGATGCTACTCGATTGGATCATAACACAGTGAAAAATAATAACTTTTTCAAAAGATTTCATTTATTTAAGTAAAATAGAGTTTACAAAGGTTGATTTGTTATGGAAAATGGCCCATCAATAAAATGAAGTCCCAATTAGGTATATCGTAGTCATCTATGACCATGCCATGCCAATGCCCAGCGCCTCAGAGTTAGCTATCGCCTTTTCATCCCGAAAATACATGCTAAAAGTCAACACAATGGTTGAGTGAATTCATAGGTTTAGTAAATAGCGGTTGATCACAAGATTTTCAAGTTTAAGATAAGCCATGAGCTACGTTGTTATCACGCCCATAAAAAGATAGTTGATATTATTGCACTAAGCTCATGACACCAAACTAATGCATACACTAAATTCTTGGTGTAAGTAAATAAATTGCCCTACGAGATGTAATAGCCAATTACATGAGATACCAAATAAAGTGCGCCTGGTTATTTTCGATAACCGAGTGGGGTCGCTCGGTTCCATAGTACTATCCACGATATTCGTTCGCTCACCGCAAGTGATTAATGGTTCATGATGTGGGGACTTCGGCAAACAACTTGGCGGTCATAATATCAAGAATACAAGAAATGGTTTTCAAGCAATTGTGATCATAAAAGCGGTAGTAGCATGTATTCTCCCCAAGGAGTTTATAAAGCAGTTAAAAGAGTAAAAGTGGGAAGTGAACTCACCTTAGTCCCAAGCAATGCAAGGATCGATACTAACGACTAGTATGCCAAATGTGACACAACATTATCACAAGCTATCAACGCAACGATGTCAAGAATCTGAGCGAAAGCACGTCATCGGTACAACCTACTAGTATATGGTTCATCTGATTATCGTTATCGTAAAGTAAAGGGTTTTCTAAAGATAGATGTTTTGGTTTTAGTGGATTTTAGTATCGATATTTTATAAAAGTTTAGTGTGGTTCTCGAAAAGAAAGGTTTGGTGTTAACGTTTAGGTGTGGTGGTATGAAAACATAGACTCGACAAGTAACTCACGCCAAATATAACTCACACTAAAGCGTAATGTATATCCCCATACATTATAAGAATAGTCAAGTAGTTTTGACCAAGACTCAAGAACACACACCAAAGCATAAACCATATATAAAGGAACTAAACAAGTAAGAATCATCTAGCGGTAAAACAAGCAAATGATGATTGAGCCTTAGGCATTTATAAGAAACTCTAGATAGTTTAGAAAAGTCAATTAGACTTTATAAAAACTCTAATTATAATAACGCTTTCACAATTTTTATAAAATTGTTGGGTTTTATATATATAAAGGATTTTCAAATAGAGTATAAGTTTAATAAGTTTTTATAAATTCGATATAATGCGTCTGTTTATACAATATTTCGTGTTAATAGACTTTAATGAAAACTTGATTTTAAAACAATATATCCCATCGATTTATAATTTAACATGTGTTCTAGTTAATTACTCCAACCCGTTTCAATAATAACAACTAAATAGTTTTAGTAGTTAATCAAATTTTAGATTATGTATTAGTTATTGGTTTTGCCACTTATCATTAGTTTCATCTCATATATTGGTCCATACGGTAGAGTCTAATTTATCACCTCCGTCTCGAGTCCAAATAGTCCGATATAAGTCCAATATACGCCAAAGTTCAATAGCAAGTGTCAACCACTTGAAGTTACCAAACGTACCAATGAACCGCGGTCAAAATATAAATATTGAAACGGTATAAACATTTAACTGGTTTCAGACTGACTGGTTTCTTAATCCGAAACCAAACAATACCCTAACGGGTTGTTTTCCTATGATGACCCGCTTAAAACAACCAAAACACCTCACAAGTGGTTTTACCCATTCGACCAGCGATCAAAACACGCCAAAAAGCACTTTCATTTTTATTAGTAAATGTTACTCGCCCATGACAATATATCAATCCACACTCTATGTGTGATGGAGCTTGACCCATTGGTTCAATAAACCAACACACACCCAAGTACCCAACGGTGATTAAAGAAGAGCAGTATCATAACACTTTCGTGGTGTCGTTGGCAAACCACCGATAAAACAACACCACCCAAACTAAGATTTCATAAAACTAACTAAACATCAAGATGGGCGTTGGACTCAAAACTCTCGACTCAACCATTCACACCGAACACCATAACAACCAATGCTAAACTAGAAAAGCATGATTACATCATCAACTAGTTTTAATCTTTCAACCATTAATCTTCTGGTTTCAAGTAAAGTGATCAAATTAAACCAACCGGAACACAATCCGGTTAACAATCCACTCCAAGATCCGACTCGGTACAAACCCGCGACTCGAGAATAACGGTATCAAACATCACCAACACCTCAAACCCATGCAAACGTTTTACAAATTGTTTCGAGCTCACGAGAGTTGACTCATCCGAGTCGACTCCACCGAGTCAGATGTTCCGATTCTAAAATGTTACTACACCACACGTTTTGTTAAAGAGTACCACACAAATTTACTTTATCAAAAACTGCTTTTAACCAATGATTCCACGAAACCTATAACACATCAAAATATTAATAATAATAACGACTAACGAGGGAAGTCTCAAACACCATCGAAACAAGAGCGAAAAAGAAAGAATGAAGGAGATGGCGGTGGCGGGGTGGTGACCGTGACCACGGCGGCGGTGGTGGTGGCTCTCGGATGCACCCCAACAACGTGAAACCTCTTTACTTGCTTAAGATGAAAACCCTAGATATTCGATTTCTTATTTTCAAGATCTAAAAGTCCAGCTTTGAAATACTAGAATACGGATTTTCTAAATGAATTGGACGAGAAGATGTTTGGCAGTTATTCAAAACATCTGTGAAGAAAGAACAAACAACGAAAAAGGAGTGACAAATGAAGTTGAAGAAATGAGCAGTAGGATGTTGAAGTATCGTCAAGGTAACCCAAATTTACAAAGTAAGTGATTAAAAAAAATGAGGAATCTCGAAAAGAAAAATGATCAAGGTAAGCATTTGGTATGTTCATCTTTCAATAAAAAAATTTGGAATCTTTTTTGCAGCAGTTGAGAAAGAGAAGGATGATGGAAAGCAAGGTTGGCTAAATATCAAAGGTACAATAAATTGATGAACTAATGAATAGATAATTTTTTTTATATGTTCATAAGTTAGATTATGTGTTCATTAGTTCATATATATTAATATATTTAAAATAATTACTTAAAATTACTTGTATCTAAACTTAGTGGTTGATGAAATAAACCAATAAACGGTGGAGTTGTGCCAGGAGAACAAAACCAAGAAAATGTGGCAATGGTTCCAGAAGCACAAGAGAATGAAGATGTGGGGAAAGAGGCTGATTAATAAGAGTAAGTGCAAGGTATGTATTAATACTTTTTAATAGATGAATTGTGTAATATCTTCATATAACATTATTTAAAATTTACTTTAATCTAAAATTTTGAAAAGGTGAAATTTTACAAAAGATAAAGGACAAGAAAATCACGGAGGAAATAGGTATAGAGTAAAGACGTTGAGCATAACAACCCATAAATTTTCAATTTGTTATAATGCTATTTATTACGTCAGAAAATGAAAATCGGTTATTTTATGACAGTTAAGGATATTTCAAATTCAAAAATGAGAGGTCATCTCATTTCTTTGAAAACACGACACCCTCACACACGAAAATTCTCCGCTAATAATATAAATTTATTATTTTCTGATTTATAAATTTAAGCATACGTGAGCTTAAACCGTAGTTTCGGAAAGTTTTCCCTCACACTGCAGCACACAGTAACACATAGAACTGATATTTTACATTGAGAAAAGTGTAATGATCACTTTTTAACACTTACTGATAATTTACGAACAAAAATGAGGGGTTACCTTGTTATTTCAGAAAACACAGCACTGCACGCATGCCGACACCGGCTTAGTAGTGACAAAGCTTCAATTACCTATTTTCCGAGTAATAATGATACCTTATTGCTACGCTCACAAGAACGTTTCCAAAAATACCATTTTTATATTTTTCGTATACCGGAAAGGTACGTTACACGGAGATTCGATGAAACACCGGGTACAGATTGTACTGTAAATAATAATAAAACAAAACTACACCTAACCCTATACACACCCCTTTATAAATTTTTTTATTATTCCAAAACCTGTCTCTCTCTTCCTTCTGGCAAAACGCACTCTCCTTTCTCCGTCATCAAAACTAACGCCTTCGTTTCTCTTGATAAACCTAATGATCTATCACTCTCAACCTTCAAATTCGAACAAGAAAAAGAGAAGATAGATCGATATATCCCTCTCATTTGCCCTCATGTTTTCCCATAAGAAGGCAAGAGTTATATTGGAAGATGGAGATGATGGGTATTGTTCCTCAAAAAGGGTGGCACCACAATCGATTTGACAAAAGAAAGAGTCAAAGCACATGTTTTTCCTTCTATTTAACCGCGTGTTTACAAGGTTTTGCACACACACATATCTTCAATATTACACTCATTTAAGTGTCACTTGGTATCTTGGAGTCAAGGATAATTGTTTGGATTAGCATATCGTGGGGTGTTCTTTTGTTTCTTGATTGATTCATAAACATTTCCTTGTAAGGATTCCTGGATTCTTTACACTCGTGTATTCTTAATTTTGTTGCCAATAAACTAATTAATATGTAAGAGTCATGAATTTGACAGGATGTAATTGATTGTGTTTGATATGTAATCGACGCATACATGAATTTTAATTAAGATCTTTGTTGTTGTTAATATGGCGAGTGATAAATCACAAATTAAAACTTGAATTGGCTCCATAGTTTGGAAGTGTTTATTTTTTTTCTAGTAATTATTTTCGGATTAAGAACTCATGTGGGTGTCGAGTGCTTATTCTTAAGCACTCAAATGGTGCTTTCCTGGCTTATTTTCTGGTCGTCGTGAGTATTTGGTTCGGGTCAGACCCAGTTGACCACTGGTCAATCTATGTGGGTGTTCGTTGCCCTTGATGTTATTGATTTGGTTTTGTATCGAATCGGATTTGCGTAATGAATTAATCTTGGTCTCGTGTCAGTGAAGGGTTTTGGTTCATTGATCTCATGTCTATTTTGTTTGCCTTAGTGTGGTTAAACTAAAACATAACCAAGAGGGTATCTCGTTTGTTCAAGTGTATCTCCCAACTTTTCCTAGTCCTTTTTCCCACTTACTTTCTAGCTTATTTGGTAACTCAAGTGAGTAAATCCTTCGGTGATGTTAGACTTAACCTTGAGGTGCGTATGTTTTTGGTTATGTTCGCCGCTGGCACACCCGTATAGGTTGTTGGATCGGATCAGTTTAACATAAAACACACAAAAGGTGTCAGGAGCTTAGCTAGTCTTGGGTTGTTTGTTTGTCTCGCTTCGACCATGAGCCACTTAGGGCGCGCGTTTGTTAACAGTTCAGTAGGGTGACTCGAGTGAGGTTTGTTGTATACAGTTTTGGTCAACAAAACGGAATGGTGTGTTACCATTTTCCGTCACCTAAGAGTGTGTTTACACAACTTATTTTCCGGCTTAATTTTCAGCTTTTTGAGTGAAGGATTAACGTGTAATCTGTGTTGTGTGTCCACAGGGCTGCAAAGCCTGTTTAGGTCCAACAAGGTGCGTTTGGTATTATTTTGCCCAACCCAACTACCATTAGAGTGTGTGTGTGTACATTGTGCTAAAGCCCAATACCATAAGGGTCCGTTTGGTTTCGTATAGGCCCACCAGGGCGTTGGTTTTCTTTCGACAGTCCGCGTGAATGTTTGGGTTACGGTATCAACTCGAGTAAACCATAACTCACATCTATCTCGTCTCAGCAAGCCATTTACATTCAACCTATTCAACTTGCACGCGGCATACAAATTATCGTTGGCTAATAATATTACAATGAAACAATATTTTGAAAACAAATTACTTAAAACAAGTTTACTTCTATTAACCACAACTTAATTACAAAATTGAAACACATCTAACTTTGTGAATCATAGACTTGTAAGCATACATTTTCGATTATAAACAACGGACATTAAACTTGATGAAATATAATATACAACTTTTGACGTTAGTCACTTTGGATAAATAAAGTATACAAACATACCCATTACTTTACAACAACAAATGGAATGTATTTATTGAAAACATATATTGTATTTTTCTAATTAAAAATCGTATACAACTTAAGCTATACAAATCGTATCGGACATGTATTTTTCTAATGTACATATATCTATACATTATATATAAGAGAGCGACTGCCATATAAACGCCACTTAAGATCCCATAACGCCAAGTCATATTTCCATCCATCATTATATTTATGTGGCATTTTTTTATTTTTTAAATGACATGTGGCATTTTAATTAATATATGTACAATTTTTTAAATAAATTGTAAATTTCTGTTTTTTTTTTTGTTATTTTGAATTTTAAAATTTTTTAATAAAAGAAGACATTTGTTGGAGTTGAACTTGGGTCATTCATGTGTTTTGTAAACAACTTACCACTAGAGTAGATTGTTTTTTTATTTATATCTTTCAAATCAATATAAATAAGGAGATTATAAAAAAATTATGGAATTTTTATTTTAGGTATGTATTTTTTTGAAGATAACAATTAAAATAAATTATGATATATATTACTTAAAAGATAAATATACCATATATATTTTTAACCTATTTTTGTGTGTATAAATACACCCTAATATCTTATTCCTAACATAATTATCTCTAAAACTATAATCGACTTTTGAGTTTAATTGGTGAATTTCACTTATCCTGGATATTTGCTTTTTATTAATCTTGCAGGAAACAAGACCTTGGTGCTACCTGTCCTAGCACTCAATCTGATCAACGAATGTTCACATGCAGATAAAAAGCTTGCAATGCAGGAGTTTATGATTCTTCCAGTTGGTTCACATGTATCACACCTTGAAGTATGTGATCAAGAAGAAATACGGCCAGGATGCCACCAATGTTGGAAGCACAATTATATGCTATGGTATTCGGTTTTTTATATAGGGTTTCCATCCGATTATTAACACAATGCAATTCTTCTATATGTCAGTTAACTTAGTTATGTAGTTTCACTGCTTGTATGTAACGGTTTGTTTTTACTTGATTTAACTTATGCAGTGTCTTCCAATGGAAGATTTGGCTGCATTCAACCAAGCAACTCTGATTTGTTTTTTGGCGCATATTAATCCTAGGATTCAAACATCATCTGATTAATGAGACATGCAATGCAGTTTACGACCATTTAAAGTCTATCAGGTTTCTCTATGGCATTATTTTGGATATATTTAAAGTCTATCATGTTTCCCTTCATGGGGTTTCTTCATAAAAATTGATAGAGCCAAGGAGCAGCAGGTTTCTCTATGGCATTCTTTTGGAGACAATAGAATGGGTATACAGATACAAGTGGACCTAAATTCTATGGTAACAAAGAACCCATTCTTTTGGAACCCATGCTACTGAAATTGGATGATTATATGGCATTCTTGCTTACATGGCATTCTATTTCAATGATCATTATTTTTCATTACTTATTTATTTACAAGTTAGTTTATGAATGCAGTGGAGTTATCTTTCTCATAAATTGCTGCGATATTTTTTCTATGAATTGTTTTGCTGAATTTATCCTTCAGACAGAGGTGAGCTTCTTGGGAGGGATTGCTCATCCAAATATTATTAGTCTCTTGGGATACTGCAGTAATGAACATGAATGCTTGCTTGTTTATGAGTACATGACGAACAAAAGTTTTGATGGCTTTTTATTCACAAGTAAACTATGTTGGGATCTCTTTAAAACTATCAATCAATTTTTCTACTTCTTGAAATCAGCGTGATAGCAATCAGTTATATGTAATATGAATTACTTTGCGATGGAAATGTAAACGGGATAAACTAAAACCCTAATTTTCTCCCCAGAGGCGAAATCCGCCACCCTATCCCCTATTTTCCGATCAAAAACCGCTTTTAATTACGCCTCTATTGTTCTTGTGAATAATATGCAATCGGATTAAAGGTAGTTATCTTCTCGACCGGGTGTGTCATTGTTATTAATTCATTACATCTTCTGATTTCGTCTCTTTTCTTTTAAACCCTAATCACTTTATTGTTGTCGGTTTTATAATCGACCCATTATCTAGGGTTTATGTTTGTCGGTTTCTTTCTAACCCTTAACGATTATCTCTAATCGGTCTTGGGTTCAATCGTATGGTATTCTACAAGGTTATATTTGTTAAGGTACGATCTGGGTTTTTTGTTGCCGAAACCCTAAAGTTTATGGTTCGGTTTTGTGCCTCATCAAGCTTATCATAATATATGTGAGGCGGTTTGGTTATGTTTCATGGTCGTTAATGCTTAAGAAACCCTTTAAGGTTTCGAATTTGTTTATGATTAAGGTGTGTCGCTAATCGATAATAGTTCCTTGTAATAGGGTTCTATTTATTTTTCACCGGTTTGTGATGATTATCCGCACGTTATTCTTCATGGTATCCCTATTAGGGTTTGTATGTTGGTCGTGTTCGCTTATCGATAGATGAAGTGTGTACATGGGTTACGGAGAGATGGAAGTTATGTTGTTGAGGTGTAGGATTCGATATACCCATCGTTGGTTCGACCTGTTTCGTTGCATTTTATGAGCAAGATTGATGATTATTACGATGGCAATGTGTTCGAGTTGTTTACATAGTACCCTCTCGTTAGGGTTTGTTTATGTTCTTGCTCGGTATCACACTTTTTGCTGCTGTCGATTTGCTATGGATTCCACTCTTATCAGGTTATTAGATTATGCTTCATGCATAATACTAATAGAAGTCGCAAATGGATTTGGTTTGGATTATGCACTTGGAAGTTGGGGAAACTTGGTTATGGGTTTCTTCATGTACAAGATCTGGATTGCTAAGATGACGAAGAAGACTCAAGTGTTTATTTGAGTTGTGACGTATTGTATTCTTATTTTTAGTCATTGTTAGTTATTTAGATTTGTAAGTTATAAGAATGGCCTGTTGTCACACCCCCAAATTATCTGTTTTGCAGCGGAATGGAATTCCTGGGGATTGACTGTCATAGCATCTCAACCACAGTTATATTGAACGACCTAAAGTGTCGTTTAAAAACACATCGTTTGACATTTATATAAAACATCCAAAGTTACAAGATAGGTCCCAAAAGTTGATAAAGTTCGCGGAAAATATAAGTATATTACAAGTCCAAACGATGTTTTGAAAGAAAATGCCATAATATACAATGAGACAAGTCGACGACTTATAAGGGTTCCTTATCATGCCATGATGAGTATGTCTAGTTACCCAAAATACATTGCTAAACGGTCAACAATAATGTTGGTGAGAAATCATAGGTTTATGAAAATGAATTATACGACTACACAAGTATAGATAATGTATGACAATGTCGTCACAAAATAATGTTACAATTGCTATAAGTCCATGACACCGAAACTAGACCGATCATGATGTTCGCCTAACAGAGTGTTTGTCAAACAACTCAAATAATGTTATTAAATGATATACATCCAGATGACTAGTCGGGATCCACCAACCCGATGGAGGAGTCACCCGATAGATCTATCCACTCACCCTCGCTTCTATGAAATTAACGGCTCATGTTATATAATGGGACATTCAATTGGCATGAGGTAACTTAAGCAATGTAATGAATTTGATATACTTGGTATCGTAATAAAAATGATGTGCAATGTATTCTCCCGTAAGTTTGAAAACAAGTATTAAATGTATACAACGGGCTAAGAAAACTCACTTGATGAATTGAAGTGATGACAAAAGTGAGTACAATCGAAATGTAGCGTGATCTCAAACCCGACCTATTATGAATGATATGATATGTAATAAGTCATGATGTAATGTTATGCATGCGATTCGGATGATATTTATACCACTTATGAATTTTTGAAAACAATACTCGTCGAAAATACTCTTTTGACGCCTTGACCATTCTTAAATTACTTCACATGTATTTATGTTGAAATGATATCCGACGATAATCATTTAGTGATTTATTGTGAAAATATTACTTTTCGTCAGAAACAATGTTATTGAAATTTCCATGAAAATGACAAAACGGCTTCTAAAAGCTAGTCGTAATGGTGCACGCCGAGCTGCTAGGAAACGAACTCAACGGTTTTGGGAAGCTCGTATGATAATCTCAAAGTTTTAGTACATGAGTTTTCATCCTAGAGGTCTCGAACATAAAAAAAATAGAGGTTAAGTATGGTACTTTTAGTCCAAAATATAGTTTAAGGATGGTTTTTCGGCAAAGTTTGAGCGACCGTAATTAATTCATTACAACTCCGCTAATCAAACAATTTGAGATTTTGGAAAGTATACTTGGCGATTTCACTTTTACTAGAAGACTTCACTTTTATAAGAGAATGTACTCCATTTTTGTTCTCCAAATATTTTGTTCTCTAAAAGTTTGTTCTCCAAATATTTTGTTCTCCAAATATTTGTTCTCCAAAAGTTTGTTCTCCATATATTTTGTTCTCCAAATATTTGTTCTCCAAACATTTGTTCTCCAAATATTTTAGTTCTCCAAAACTTTAGTTCTCCAAAATCTTTAGTTCTCCAACTATTTTAGTTCTCCAACATTTTAGTTCTCCAAATGGTTTTAGTTCTCCAAAACTTTAGTTCTCCAAAATCTTTAGTTCTCCAAATGTTTTATCATAAGTAACTAATATATTTTCGTTAAATCGCCACATTTTTATAACGCCTAAACCTCATTTTTGACTCAGAAAAGTGGAAATAACATGCTTGAAATTCCAAATTTTAGTTTGGCCGCTTAACTTGAAAAATTCATATCTCCTTCATAACTCCGCTTTAATCCGCTCAAGCGGCCACGGTTTCGCTTTTAAAGTATATTTTCTAAATTTCTAGGCCAAAATTTTTGTCTACCGCTTGGATTTTCCAGAATTTAATTTTAAGGACAGACCCTTTTCAAAACGTGTCGAAATGAGTTTTCTCGCGCCAAACCTATTCTAACCCATTCAAAACAACTCCGGGTTATTCTAATCCTACCATACACCTTCTTAGGGTGTCATGGGTTCCTAGACATCACCAAAACTAAAATATAACAAGGAGTAATTATAGGATGGATTATATATATATTTAACATATAAAAACTTTAAAAACCTTTAAAAATGGTATAAACATCATGAGACTTGCATGTTTCTCAAATAAAATGATATGACCATAAAAATGAATATGAAATAAAAATATGAATATGAATGCTTACTAGTGATATGATGAGGTTTATGGACAAAAGGTTTTTCCTAATCACTTGAGGTTTATATTACAAAACCTTTGCAACAAATGATACTAGTGTGTAATTAAACTTGTCTTGAAAACTTGGAAATGATCCTCCTTTTGGTCCCTTGGCTGCCGAATATTTGAGAGAAAAGAGAAAAGTTTTTGATCTTGTTTTGGTTAAATGAAAGAAATGAAGTGTAAATGATGAATAAGTATAGTATAATACATGACTTGGGATATTTGGCAAATATCTCTTTTGTGACTCATCCCCCTTGTCGACAAGGGGGGTTTGTCATCTTTAATATGTTTTTTTTTTTTTTTTTTTTTTTTTTTTTTTTGTATAAATTCAAGATACTTGTAAAAGATTTGAGGTTAAGTGGTAACTTGTAGTCATTTGTAAATATTTAGGGTAGCGTTGAATAAAAATAAATTTTCACGGTCAAGATAAAATATTTTAGGTCATAAAATTATAAAAATACATTTCTTGCAAAATTTGAGTGATATAATAATAATCGTGTCGAATTTAAGAAAAACGTCAGAATTATATAAATACAACAATTTAGTTACAAAATAAATTTAAAACATTGGGTAAACTCATAATATTATTTTATAAACTTAATATGAGTATAAAAATATATTGAATAATTTTTGAAGTAATGGATCAATTGTTCAAAATAATTAGTTACACGATAACGTTTATTTAATATGAAAATTATACGCTTAATGTAAAATGCAAAACCATGCATGAACTAATATGATGACAATGATGTTAATGAAATGTAGACTAAACTTAGTCTATATGAAATGACCTCGATGATATGATCATGAATTCACAATAAAACCATTACGGTTACGTGAATTTAATGCTCAGAAACCTAGTTCACGATAAATGATAAATAATGAAACATGAGTAATGTTTTGAGAATGACCTAAAAATACTAATTGTCACACCTCGCCATTCTTATATAGTGGTTTCAGTGTCCTAAGGACCGAGATGAGGACTCACTCATCCATTGTACTTTATTGTTTTTTGGTTAATATATTTTACTGTGGTGCGATTACCCCTTTACCAAAAATTACTTTGCAGATGGAACCATCTGCGGACTCAGGTGTGTCTTGGATTACTTAATTTTCAGCTTATTGAGAGTATTAGAACGTAAATTGCCTTTTATGGAGTATCTGATATACGGCTACATGTAGCAGACCATCATGCCCGACAATACCAATAGCAGTCACTAGGACAGGACATTCAAACACATGCCATATAACCCATACTAACACATGCCAAAGGAGCCAATACATGAAAAGCTATTTTAATAGGTACTTTATTTTAAAATTCTAACTTGGTTATGGAAATATTCATTGTATCCGATGTTTATGTGTTTTACTATGATTCTAAAATTTTAACCATTTTTTGCTATTAGAATATCCGAAAAAAGATGAAGCAATCGTCAATCAACGACAACAAATTGTCCAAGTGAACTCCGACCGCTAACTAATTAAGAAATTTATACAATATCATAAGTCGCCCAACTTGCCCATATTGCCATCTTAAATCATTGAAATCGCTCAAACAATGACTTACTCTATGAGATTATTTTGTGGTTTCCAAGGGATAGAAGTGGCGTGATGCTGAGTTAGAGATGTAACCCGTTTATTTAGGTGGTGAAGTAAGGAGGGAACAAAACAAACAACCAACGGCTACAACAAGAGATAACCAACACGATTGGTTATCTGCCATACGAATGCTAGAAAATAATAATGATGGTGCTGGGAGGATGGAAAATGAGTTGTTTGATCTTAATAATGCCAGACCTGAACGGATGCATGGCTAAACTTCAAATAACCAGGTACTTTTTACGCATACTACAACGACTACTGATAGAATTTCATTTATCATTTACGTCAGATAAAAAAAACCCATGAGCCACAAAAAGGCGTATAATGTTGATTGTATTATGGTACAATAGCACATATCTGAAGCACCTATAGCCGAACAACTAAAAGAGGTCATGCAAAAAGCCCCGATCCAAACATCTCCTGAGGTTGCAAAAACATCGGCCCAATTTATTAATGTGTGGTGCAGTTTTCTGATTCTCTATTAAAATATATAACCTACTGAGTTGAAAAACATGATCAGCATATATAAGATAGTGTTTGTATGTGTGTATGCCACACTTAGAAGTGTCATCAAATTCACAACATGATGAATTTTCCTCTTTATAAGTCATCCGCTTACTTACTTCTATCTGAAGATTGAAAGCCAATTTTTTTTTTACCAAATACGGAGTATGAGATTTATCAGTTTTGTTTATGGGAATGGGTGCCATAGAAATATTTTTAACCACACAGATTAATGATATGTTTGAACGTGCAACCTCCCCTTTAATTTCTCAATTATTTATGGCTGGAAAAGTGTATACTCAAATACTTTGCACCCAACTGGTCTCTGCAATGTGTTAGTTAACAGATAGATAAATTGGATAAGTCTTTATTTTGCTTGGTGCTCATAGTGATATTGGTCTACTGTACTAAGTATAAATATAGTTTTAGATACTAAAAAGCATATCAATTCTAGGATTTGTATTCGGTATTTCTTTGTGATTGCCATATGTAAATTCCATTACAAGGCGACAATATCCTTAGTGACGAATCTGTTCAATGTTTATAGCAAGTGTATATAAAGTCCTTTGAGGTCAACCACAGGGAGGCCAGTCAACCTGTCATGCTTGGACTAAATTTCACTAGGAAGAAATTTTTTGTAGATTTTAGTTTGTATATTATATTTTTATTTAGGAATTTCTTAGCTAATTTAGGAAATGACGAGATGGTTTCAAGATTCCTGACAGGTTTTTGACTCATCGACGATTTTAATATATGAAAATAATGAGACACACCAAAAGGATCTTCATCTTAAGGTTTTATTACACACTCCGTTTATTGCCTATATGGCCATATTGGTCTTTTTTAGTGTTATATTGATTGGATATTTTATTCCCTTGCACATGATGACTTTAGCAAATGTAGGCGGGAGCAACTCGTGGGATCCTTCAGTGGCTGTTGTTGCCGATAGTTGTGTCTTTGAGTCTGTAGATTAGCTATGTTTGAAAATCATAGATTGGTTGTAGTATTGTAGAAGTTGTTATCCTTTTCATTTTTCTTGGTCCTTTGAAAACAAGATGATATGCAGTGATTAGCTTTCTTGATATGGTTAGGACAGTCAGATAAACTCAAATCATCTAACAAAAGCAATTACTGTCCCACCTAATAACTTCAATAGCTCATTAGGAAATTAAAACTCACAAGGGAGAATGTACTCAGGATGTTCTGGAGTTCAAAGGTTATTTAAATAGAACTGCATTAAATCCTTCTACTGATTTAGTTTCGCTGGTTATGTGATCCAGGCAATGGCTGAATAAATCGAGCTCATGAAACTTGATAATAAATCTAGGTGCAAGGTATATTAATGATATAATGGAGAGGTATCCTCAAATTGCGCTCCACACTAGAAGAGTAAAAAACTCGATAACTTTGTCCAGTTGCTGAAAAGTACAGGTTAGCATGTCTTTTGTTATGCTCCTTTTGTCTACCCAATGGTTGAACTCACATCCATTGCAATAGGTATTCTTGGTATATGCTAAAGCACAAAATATTAATCCTATTAAACTAATAACCAATGTGAGGATGACACGTGTGGGAGTATAATAAGTGCAATCTAAGTAACCAACAGATGGAGTTCTAGCATCTAAAATCCTTAGCAGCAGGAGTATTGTCTCATCTTTTGAGCTTTGTGAAAGTCCAAGAACTGTCATACGGTGAGTGAAATTGTTTAATTTTGATATGTTAATAAAATGAAGAGCTATTTAAGACTATGATTTTATCGAGTTGGTAGTAGCAAAGTTAAGGGTATTCTAAACACAATAGAGACCAGTGTAGGAAGATATGATAGGTTTTCTTATTCTATTTTTGTTTCTTACATTTTGGGTTATAGGAGAATCAGTACCCCAGGAAAAAAATTTCTAGAAAAATTCAGTGATAAATTACCCAAGAAGATTGAATTGTCACAAAAAACAAAGATCCGTTTGGAAAGCTACTGTTTGGTTAATGTTATATGTTATTTGGCCGTCTCGAAATTAAAGATTGGTCAAAACAAAGTTACATCTTGAGGTCCTCAGTATCTGCACGAGGCTGGATACACGAAGAGTGGGAAAATAGGGGTTACGCAGCCAAGAAGAGTGGCTGCAATGAGTGTTGCTGCTAATTCTCGAGAGATGGGTGTGAAGCTAGGTCAACCGGTTGGGTATTCGATCAAGTTTGAAGACTGTAATAACAAATGGTATGTTACTTAGGGAGAAACTCGGTGAACCAGATATCGCAAGTTATACAATGGTGATGGTGGATGAGGCGCATATACAGAGTTTATCAACCCATATTTTATTCAGCTTGGTTAAGGATATTGCAATGGCTCATCCTGACCGGCCACAAGGTTCCTAGATTACTCATCTTATTAAATATGATATCAATCTTAGTTAACTTACAGACATTCAGCTCAGTTAGTTTATCTAAATAACATGTATAGTAAGTTTAGTGACCTAAGTGAACAAAAAATGCCAACTCGTATGTAATAATCCTATTAAACTAATAACCTATGTGAGGATTACACGTTTGGGAGTATAATAAGTGCAATCTAAGTAGCCAAGAGATGGAGTGTTAGCGTCTAGAATCCTTAGTAGCAGGAGTATTGACTCATCTTTTGAGCTTTGTGAAAGTCCAAGAACTGTCATACGGTGAGTGAAATCGTTTAATTTTGCTATGTTAATAAAACGAAGAGCTATTTAAGACTGTATGCTTTTATCGAGTTGGTAGCAGCAAAGTTAAGGGTATTCTAAACACAATAGGAACCAGTGTAGGGAAATATGATAGGTTTTCTTATTCTATTTTTATTTCATACTTTTTGGGTAATAGGAGAATCAGTACCCCAGGAAAAAAGATCTAGAAAAATTAAGTGATAAATTACCCAGGAAGATTGAATTGTCACAAGAAACAAAAAGCCGTTTGGCAAGCTAATGAGGCGAAGATATCAGTAAGCATTCCAGTTGGTAGTCATAAATAGCAATTTGACTTTCATGTACAACGAGCGATGACGTTGATCATTATGGAATTGAACTTTAATTTCTCCAGCTAATGAGGACGGATACCCAGGTTGTCTGTTCTGCCCCATTCTATCACAGAACATATTCATTTTGACCCCTTAATGTAGTATTTGATGATTTATTTTTGTAAGATGCAACAAGGGTCACCATAGTCCAGTCCTTTGTGTGAGATTCTCACCTAGAGGTGAATCATACGCATCTGGTTCTGAAGATGGAACTGTAAGAATATGATAAATGATGACAGGTACCCTTAGTTCAAAAGACAACACCAGCACCATTGCAAATTGCCCAACAATAAGCTTCTGTACTTGAAGTTACCTCAAAAATGAAGGATTTACATGTTGGCAGCAAATAAGGGGCCAAAGATTAACGACCAGGTTATTGAAAAGTAGTAACATATGTTTGTTAATCAATTTTCTAATTTCGTACACTAAATATCCTCCTTACATAACAGCCTCCATTCAATAGTCATATCTTTTGTAAAGCTTATCTTACAAACACATAGTATTAGATCAAATAAATGCTTGATGTAAACTTGGTTCCTTTCTCGCTCAAGAGTACATGTGGCAAACATTTGAGATTTTGAGTTATGTTGAATAAGCGTTTAATTTATGGCATATTAGGTTTCGTAAACTTTGAGTTTTTTTTTTTTCAAGACCAAAATGTAAATGAAGGGTTGTTTGGATCACCACAACACAAACAAAGAATGTTTGGCTCATACAGAAATTCATACATCACATGTATATAAAGCTCCGCTTAATTGGTTCGAAAGTTGGGTATTGGATCGATATTTGATTATAACGTGTTTAGATTGGATTTAAAACTATTATGGAAAAGCATTAAAGTCATCAAAGTGTATGAAATTTATCGTATGCTATTGTGAAAAGCATATTGTAGTTTAACATAAACGTGTTTGCAAAATTGTATTTATGGTCATTAACAATGGTACCGCATTGAACAATGAACCAAAAACTGGTCAGATGTGGGACTTTTGGTGTAAGCCCAAATGTCGAAGGTGCTATACTAAGTGGATTGACCGCAACCACCATATTTTCTGAGACATTCAGTAGGCTATAAGAGTATAGTAATAGTCGACAAGTCAAACTCAAAAGAGTATTAACAAACCTGATAATTAAATTTACGACAAAGGGGTAATTCTATTATAGTTTTTGACCCGTTACTGGACACGTGTTGATTTTTATTTAAAATCTTTATTTTATAATTTTATTTTTAAAAACTATGCTAATATTTATTCCATCTTTTTGCATCAAACTATGCTAATACTTACTCTCTTTAGTTTTTGACCCGTTAACATCATCTAAATTTGGTAAAAAAATCAGCTGGAATCCAACCACCTATATACAATAAGTAAATAAACATAATTAACAAAAAAAAATACTAATAATAAATGTTAATAATATTATCGAATGTAAAAGATGTTCATGATTAATATTGTGTAGAACAAAATATTATAAAGAAGTTACCTCCTTTTAGCCTTTTTATGGATGATGGTAACATCAATTATAGTTCTTAACCGTTCAATCTAACTTTTAATAACTTTTTAGTATTCAACTAAATCCTAAAAATAAAAACCACAAATCAAAGTACTTATCTGCTTTTAGCCGTTTTATGGATTACGGTAACATCAATTATAAATCTTAACCGTTTCATTTAACTATTAATTACTTTTTAGTATATATTTGTTCTACTAAATCCTAAAAATAAAAACGTTATGCTATAACTAAAAAGGTATTCCATTATATTTCCAATGTTAATGACATAATATTGGGTTTTCATGCATTGTCAATGTTGTTATTCAAGACCAAGCAATAAACACTTTTGTTAGAGGAATCGGTATCACTAGAAGGATGTCATTTGTAATTAATTTTTAAGCATGATAACCACTGCTTATGTGTGAACAGATGTTCGGTATCACTAGAAGGTTGTCATTTGTAATTGATTTTTAAGCATGATAACCAATATTTATGCGTGAACAGTTGTTTTCATTGGTGGATGACTAATTAATGTGTGTTTGCTATGCAGTGGTGGTAGTATAATACCACGTATGAATAAATAAGCTGAAAGTTTCTTCTTGCTATATAACCTTAAAACCAACCAAACCTATAACCTCTTCACAACGATTATGCATATAGCAACAAGCTAAAATGAAGGCAATATTACATGTAGGATATGTGGTTATTCATAAAAAACATCAATGTTGTTCAAATTTATTTAAAGTTTATGTTACAGGAGAACATAGTGCAAATCCAAGAAAGAAGTAGACAGTGTCTGTTACAATGGCGTAACTTATAGAATACAATTTGGAAGATGTGGATGCACCTATCATGACTGTTCGAGTAGCTCTTTATGAGTGGTATGAGTTGGGATGATTTAACTCGCATGGTGAAAGAGAGAAGAAACTGGAAATCTCTGCAGTGTCTTATTGACAAAATACATATTGAAAAAATCCATGAGTCTTCTTTGAGTAACAATCTTGATAAAATGGATGATGATGAAATTACTCAACACGTTGAAAAGGTGTTCTACTTGGACTTCTTATCATCCAAAATTTTATTTTTATCCGTGCATATCTGTGGTAGTTTAGTCACCGATGATTCAACTATTCAAAAGAAGAATGATGGATGGTTCTCATATGACTCTTATTTACGTTATTTGGAGATATATGTGCTTTGTTTAACATTTCATTTTATATTTCTTTTACTTTGCATCTTTTGTCTTCAATATCATTATATTTAACTCCTAAGTTAAAATTGTGAGTGCATGTTATTCTTTTCTAGGTAGTAGTTGATATAGCACTCTCGCTCATGCCAATGCTCGATGGTGGTATGAGCAAAAGAAGAAGCACGAGAGCAAACAAGAAAAGATCATATGACTCATGCAAAGGCCTTTAAAGTCACGAAAAGAAGACTCGCCAAAGAACTCACTAAGGTAATTTCACATCAAGTTTTAGTTGATTACATACGTAATACATCGCCCATGCCTCATTATTTAGGTTTTGTCATGTTGGGTAGGTGATTTATGGACGACTTGAATGTTTCAATGCTTGAAACTAAGTATGCTTTAGTCAAATTTTCGTGAAAAACCGTTTTTCCATTTCACATATAATGAAAAGTGCACCGGTTCAAAAGTTTAATGTGTTTATCACCGTGAAAATTATTTGGTTATCGATGGACGGGATGCTCAACAAAACGAGATGATAGTCAAGGTCTTCCTCCACTATTTTTGATTCCTTAATCACGGATTTAAAGTGGTCATCTTACGAACCGATGACCTATATTCGATGGTAGTCCCAAATGTATCTCGACACCGTGGTTCATCATCCGAGCTAGATGCCCAAGAAATCATAGCTTCTCAACGAAAGCACTTGAATACTTTTCAATACTCCCATTTCCTTCTTCAATGTAAAGAACTCTTCAATTTTATTAACGCTCTCTTAGTACATGATCGTTTTAGGTTGTTGGAGAGTCGGGATTGTTCACCCCGATGATGTTGCATATGTATTGTTTGAAGTTGTAATTTGATGTTACACATGTATTGTTTGAAGCTGTAATTCGGAGTACATTTAATCTCTTACATGGAAAACAGGCTAGCTAAATGAAAATGGGTCTTATGAGTCTAAACATTGTTACTTTTGTAATCATACCTTAATTTTATATAATAAATCCAGTTCTTGACATGAACCTTTTTTGTTACCATTGGGCTTAATGGCTTACTTTAAATAAAGTTTGTTTACTGATTGATGACATTTTTAACTTTATAGGTACGAGATGGAATTTTAGAGATTTACTATTTCTTTCCATTCACTCTGTTGACAAGAGGACTGCTTTGACTTACATCGATGACCGTGGCAACTGGCATAACATAAGAAATGGTGCTCCGAAACAGGTAACTTTTCATTTTTCACATATATACTCATCGCCACATAAAGCAGTGAGCTACTAACATGTAAATATTAACTTGCAGGGAATATCGAGAAGTGAAATACATGCCGTTGTTTACTCAAGGAACAAGAAGAGGAGACATAAAGGTTAAAGCTTTAGAAGAAAACTGAAGAAGCAAAAAAGAAACGACTTGCAACTGAATTTGAAATGTCTCAAGTTGCAGACTTTGGGCTTGCCAAGTTCACTCCTGATGTTGCTTCTCATTTCTCAACCCGAGTAATGGGAACTTTTAGGTATAGGTTCATTCTTTTTCTAGACGACAAGTTGGTTGGTGTCCAAGTTCTAATTGCAAGGGTAATATCTTAACATCATTCACTACCTAACATAAGTATCAACTTAGTTAAGATTCGTATATGAAAGCCCGTTTTTCCTGCAAAAGACACGAGCTTTCAATGCGTTTTATAGCAACTACGACTTCCATTTCTAACAGTAGTAGCAACATATCTTTGTCCACATTTAACTAATTTACTGCACTTGTATTAACAGAGCTTCTCCTTTAGTCAATTGAGTAAGCTGATTTCTTATCCCTTTCTACTGCTCTTTAATATAGTTAAAATTATTATATTATTTATGTTTTGATGGATTCTTTTATCACCTGCAGTTACATAGTAAGTTCCATGTCAAAAGTTCAAGCATTGACAAATATGTTAATTTAGCTTTAGTCACAGATCTTGAAACCCAAATAGGGACTCCAGTGGAGGTATTGTTTGACATGATTGGACCTTTTTGTATGTTGGAGATTTATAGAAAAAATGTATAAATTGTTTAACAGAATATGATGTTCAATTTTGTTGCAGATCACTGCTTTATTTGTGGCATTGTTCAGAGCCTTTAATATTATAACAAGGTCTCAACTCAGCTCTGTTATAAAAGCTTTCAGATCATACCAACTAACAAAATCAAGTTATGTTATAAAGCACATTGGAATCCCATAAATCAAAGAAATGACCAATGTTTGCATAATTTTGGCAACAATAATTACCATAGTCAAATAATAATAAGTACACACAATTTGATTGCTCTGTAGGAGCCCATTATTTTATCAACCATTTATGTTATTGTCAATATTATCAGACCCCACTTTTGTTGTGCAACTGATATATTTCCAGTAGTGTACGTTTTCTTTTTTGTTATCTAATTTAGGGATGTATTTTACGTAAATTACAGCTACTTATAACCCAATTAGAGCCTTTGACAGTAAAAAAGTTGTTGGCCATCAATAACTTACAAAGCAAACATCACAGCAGACGGAGGCCTTGTCTCAAGGAATGGATGCATTGCAACAGTCGTTATCCGAGACATTGGCAATCTCCCATGGGTCCTCGGGCTCATCAGGCAATGTAGCGAACTATATGGGCCAAATGGCGATGACTATGGGTAAATTAGGAACACTAGAGGGCTTCACTCGACAGGTGTTATTTTTTTTATCGTTATACTTTCTTTCTTCTCTGTCTTTATTTCTCATTCACAAACAAACACATGCATATACGATTATATAAAGACTAGAGGTGGCAGTTCTTATCAGTTCATATAAAATTTTCAATTTGGTTATAACTTTATCAATAATCGGTTAAATATTTGAAGCTAAAATAACTCACCAAAAAATAAACATATATACATTTACAATATAATAGGGATTAAAAAGATAGGTTTGGCCCATCAATGTGAGAGTCGCCAATTTAGGGTTACTGTTTATTAGCCAGTCCTCTGAGTGGAACTGATACCTTTCAAGCCGAGTCAATGAGAAATTTTTGTATGATGTGTTTGTTACGTATAAATCAATCGATACTTTTATGGGTTGTTTTGGCTTATGAGCTTATTAAAAATTGGTATACAAGCCGAGTCAAATAAGCTCATAAGATGCAAAAGAAAAGTGAATTAAGTTGTAGTCATAAGCTGTATATAAGCTACGTAGGCTGTATATAAAGTGTGGTCATAAACTGTGTATAAACAGTGGTAGTATAAGACAACCAAGGTCGTTCGTGGTTGCTCAAAAACACCGTCATATATGTGCTGAACAAAGTGAACTTATTCATTTTTTACTTATTGAGAAGATGATGATGATTTTCTGCATTTATATTTTTTGGGAGCGTAATTTACTAACACCCGCATTTTGGCGAGGCAACCAGACCCGCATTGTGGTTGCAGCCATGACTTGACTTTGGTATCATTTCTACATTTGTAGATCTGAGCCTCATTTTTCTGTGTTGGTATATATTAGAAAGTGAATTTAATTTGTGGTGACGAATGACTACAAATGTATTGACAGTTACCAACACTCATGTGCACCATATATGAATTGTATTCAAATGACTAAATATTTCGACAGGTCACATAACTTTCTCTTGAGCTGTATGCAGCATTCAAAGACACTGTACATACGCTATGTATTTCTTCACATAATGAGATTCATATTCTATCCGTTAATAATGGCCTTTTTGCATTGTGTAGATTATATTATCCTATGCGTTGATAACTTTGTTTCTAACTTCTAAAGACGACGAGGTTCATGAAGAATATATAGAGAGAAAATGATTGTTTTATCATGAGTATCCCTCGATAGTACAAGTACATGCATCACAATAAGCTCAAACTCAAGCAACTACACAAGACGACAAAGAGTTTGGCGAGCATGTTGTTTCTTTCCTACTTTATTTAAATATAGATTTATCAGCATACTTTGAGCTTACACATTTTCCATCATTAGTATTGATACTGGTTTGTTTTAAGCATTTGTTGATAGTATACATTGATTTGAATTTTAGTATTCACAATATTAGTATACATATTTAGAAGTAAATGATATACGTTGATTTGTTGATAGTATTTCAATCATTAGTATACATTTTTATTAAATGATATACGTTGATTTGTATGCATATCTAGAAGTAAATGATATACATTTTAATAAAGTGATGATTTATAAAAAAATAAATAAAATAAAAATAATAATATTAATAATAATAATAATAATAATAATAATAATAATAATAATAATAATAATAATAATAATAATAATAATAATAATAATAATAATAATAATAATAATAATAATAATAATAATAATAATAAACTTTACCCTCTAGCAATAGCAAACAAACCCTACTATTGGTGCTATTGATCTTCCTTCGATGATGCCCCGCATGTTTTTCAACGAGAAAATGGAAAACCCATATCCAATATCGGGTATTTGGTTTCGTTGCTTGATTGCGCTTATGCCTGCGCCCCAAACTCATGAAGAAATTCAAGGCCTCTTATATTTCGTCACGTGTCACTAAAGAGGCAACTGAATCCACCTGTCGCTTATCACGCAGACATATGGCCCTATGGAGATCGCAAATGGAAGACCATAAAACTTGGAACAAGCGAGCTCGAGTGGTCCCGATAACATAAAACACCGGTAGGGCATTCATGGTGCGCCCGCACTATTGAATGCCGTGTGGTTTCCATTTGCGATCTCCATGGGCCATCTATGTTAACGGTGGATTCAGGTGACACGTCCACTATAAATCGCCAATTTCTTCATGTGTTGGGGGCGCAATTGCTACCAAGGTTTTCAAAACATGGGGCATATTTACGGGATCATGTCAGATCGTAGTTCGGGCGCTATTGGTATTAAACATCACCAAGGCACAACATAGGAAGAGTGACACTTTGATTGATATCGCTCGGAGGCGAAGTGCTTCGATCCGGGGTCTCACGGGGGACATGTAAAGAGGTTGACATCATTAAGCTTAGATTGGGTTTTAGAGAGTTTCAAAGGAGCAAGTCTTACGGCGCCAGCTCGGGCCTTCCCAACAATAACACCATCTTGCACACCGCAAGTTTCTATTCTTCCATTGGCCATGGAGGAGTGCTTCAATCTCGGGATGGAGAGGCAAACCATAGCGAGGTCCATCCATGTGTCGATTCTCCAATGATCGTACGGTACCAAGCTTCGTCCCCTCACACAAACCGGTATGATGGATTTTGTGCAAAATTCAACCCAACGTGATATGGCGGGACAATGTCGTAACAAACCTGATTGACGCCAAAAAACATTGAAAGACGAAGCGCATCAAATACGGAGCCAAATGAAGCTCCCACCTTGGAGACTAAGCGCCTCCGGATAGTCCCCACGGCAATAGGACGGATACCACCACGGTTTGATCAGCGGTGTGAGAGGAGCACGGCAATATACTCGACATTGGATACCACATGGGTTGGAGTTGATTAACTCATCGGATATAGCCGCTTCCAATCATTTTCCTCCTGTCAAGAGAAGATGCTTTATGATGATTGATAGGTACATCGAGCGACGCTTGAAGGATGCTTACCTTACTTAAGCAACACCGGATCCGGAAGTTCTCTATAACTCATTAGACATTGGTTTTCCTCATCAATATTAGACCAAGCTGCTACCACCATCGTGCCCCAAGATCATATCTTATTCTTCTTGTTGGCGCTTAGGATTATGTTTGCCATTTTAAGGAGACAAAGAGGCAAGGCTTAACCCAACAAGAAATGTCTTGTGTGCGGATCACCTTATCAAGAGCTCCTTTCAAAACACGAGAGAATCCCAAACGACACTTTGGAGGATTGATGTTGTGCAACCCTTTAGCGAGCAAAGTGTCAAGTAAGTGCAAATCAAAACCAGAATGCTCTTCCAAAACCAAATCTTGACCTGCAGCGCTCCTTAGCGAGATCAAATAGCACATTTCTGGCACAAAATCGACCATGCCGACATTTAGGCGAAGATTATGGTTAAAACGACCCATTTTCAACGTAATGAAAGTGATGTTTTGCATCCTCGTTGAAATGACGATCAAAGATGAAAATCAAAATAAAATAAAATAAACCGAATAATAATAATAATAATAATAATAATAATAATAATAAAACAAACTTAATAAAATGTTAATAATATTATCAAATGTAAAAGAAGTTAATGATTAATATTGTTTAGAACAAAATGTTATAAAGTAGTTACCTACTTTTAGCCGTTTTATGGATTATGGTAACATCAATTATACTTCTTAACCGTTTAATTTAACTTTTAATAGCTTTTAACTATATATTTGTTCTACTAAATCCTAATAATAAAAACCACAAATTAAAGTACTTACTTGCTTTTAGTCGTTTAATGGATTATGGTAACATCAATTATAGATTTTAACCATTTCATTTAACTTTTAATAACTTTTTAGTATATATTTGATCCACTAAATCATAAAAATAAAAACCACAAGTCATACCCGTCCATCGGACGGGTTTTGACACTAGTGTATATATATATATATATCATATATATATATATATATATATATATATATATATATGTTTGTTATTATGAAAAGTTTCTTAAAATGAAAAGAATGAGAAGGCATGTGAGGTGACATGTGTCACCTTTGCCACATCATCATGCCACATCACCATACCACCCCCACCCACCCCCCCCCACCCCGAAAAAATTTTCCTCCAAAAAAATTTTTTGGGCAAAATTTTTTTTCCCGCCAAAAATTTCCGCCAAATTTTTACCGCATCACGCTTATAAAGTTCTTGCATCACAAATCATAATTTTAGTGCATTAAGGTTATAAATTACGCATCACAGTTATAAAGTTATCGCATCATCATTATAAAGTTATCGCATCACAATCATGATTTTAGTACATTAATGTTATAACATTGATTTTAGTGCATCATAGTTGATGCACTTAACTATTAACTATGATGCAAGAACTTATAATAAAGATGCACCAAGACTTATTAGTGCATTAAGGTTATAAGTTATCACGTCACAATTATGATTTTAGTGCATTAAGGTTATAAATTCTCGCATCACGCTTATAAAGTTATTGCATCACAATCATGATTTTAGTGCATTTAAGGTTATAACCTTGATTTTAGTGCATCACGGTTGATGCATTGAACTATTAACTTATAATAAAGATGCACCAAAATTTATTAGTGCATTAAGGTTATAAGTTATCGCATTACGGTTATAAATTTATCGCATCATAGTCATGATTTTAGTGCATTAAGGTTATAAATCATCGCATCACAATTATAATTGTGATGCGATTTTTATAACTAAGATGCAGAATAAATTTTGGCGAAATTTTTATTTTATTTTTTGCCCAAAAAATTTTTTTGGCGGAAATTTTTTATGGGGGGTGGGGGGTGGTGTGGAAGGTGGGGTGGGGGTGACACATGTCACATGACATGGCATGGTGATGTGGCAAATGTGACACATGTCACCTCCACATGCCTTCTCATTCTTTTCATTATAAGAAACTTTTCATTTTAACCCTACCCTATATATATCTATACATTATATATAAGAGGGGGCATGCCACATAAAATGCCACTTGGCATCCCATAATGCCATGTCATATTTCCATGTCATCATTGTATTTATGTGGCATTTTTTTTTATTTTTTTTAATGACATGTGGCTTTTTTTTTAAATATTTGTACAATTTTATTTTTGTAAATTTAAAATTCGTTTTTTATTTGTTAATTTTTAATTTTAAAATTGTTTAATTAAAAATAAGATAATAGTTGGATTTGAACTTGGGTCATTCATGAGTTTTGTAAACAACTTACCACTAGAGTAAGTTATTTTTGATTTATATCTTTTAATTCAATACAAATAAGGAGATGTTTAAAAAATCCTGGAATTTGTAATTTAGGAATGTATATTATGAAGATAACAATAAAAAATATGATATATATTATTTACAAGATAATTATACCTTATATATATTTTTTTATAAATACACTCTATTATATTATTCCTAAATATAAGAATCCCTAATTTTTTTAATCGACTTCTGAGTTTTACTGGTTTTGTAGATTTTTAGTTTTACACTGTGTTAGCAGATATTGGTTTTGTTGAGTTTTATATTTTACAGTGTTAGTCGGGTACAAGGATGGAGGCACTAAAAGAGCAAGCCAGGTTAAGACAAAGTGCGAGGCTTACTTTTCATTAATGAGTCGTGCATCTTAGGTTCGATCCTATTTTTTTCCGTGTTCTTAACTCAGTTTGTCATAGGTATTTTGGTATGATATTTTTTGGTGGAGTTAAAATATATCTCCACATATACGAACCCTAATTTTTATATTTCAGCAGTCTTCAACTTCTTTTCTATTACTCCGTATTTAGTTTTGCCACTTCTTCATCTTCTTGAAAAGGTTAACTTGATATTTTACAGTTATGGTGTAACAACTTTTTATTTAAATTATAAAAACAGATCTGGGAAAGAGGCTAAGAAACCAATAGAGAAAAAGCTTAACGTAATTGCTGATGTATTTTCTTGAAAATATGTTTGGAGTTTACAAACACATATGCTTACAACCAATTTACAAACACATATATATGTTATAACTTCATGAAAAAGCTTGACTGATGCTTTTGTTAAACCAGATACTTACTAATTTAAGGCACCTATGTTATTAGTTTACACTCGAATTAGAGAGCTATTTACGAACCTTTAATCAAATAAGTAGCTAACCTATAAACAATATTCTTTGAATGTTGACGTTGAAAGTACAATTTTTGATATGGTTGTTCTAAGCTAATATTATCTTGTTGCAGTTTGGGACACGTGATGTGGTTGTTCTAAAACCAAACAAGGCTGATCCAGGCTCTCCTGCTCTTGAAAAAGGCGTTGTTTATCTACTGAAGGTAGTTATTTTTCTTCTCAAAAAATTTAGCTTTGTTTATTGTCCTTGATTTTGAGGTACGTCTATTACATTTTTTAGGATTCATCAATCACCATTGCTTTTTACGATATTCCAGAAGAAGGTTTAAATAGTACTTTATGTATTGAGAAATTGACTAATGAGGTACAACATTCATACTATTGAATTTTCTGTCTTCAGTTGATCATTAAACTTCTTAAGGAATTTTGTATATACATGGTTATGAAGTTCATAGATCATGTTTTAGAGTGTTGGGCAGTGCATACATCGAGGGAAAACATGTTCTGATAGTTGATTCCGTTAGAATGAAATATCAAGAACCGTAGGTTTGACATGATCATAATCTATCAGTTTATTTTTTCTTACATAACCTGTTTTCATCTAATATCGTGTGTTTGAGTGATTGTTTTAGTATGCGCATTTTCTGCATTTGAATGATCAACGGGTACAACCTCTGTTTATATTACAACCATGTAAGATATAATTTAATCTCGCATTCTTATTACTTCTGGCTTGGCGATCTTCTTAGTTTAATGTTTCAATAACTTGCAAAGCTTCAACTTGCATTTAGTTGCTTTGAAGAGTATGTCGATCCTTACTCTTTCATTAAATAAATATATATATACGCCACAAGTACTTTCTCCTTCACTCAGAATCATGGTGACGATCGACGTTGTTGCATACAAGCTTGACGTTATGTGGAAGCTACACCATACCCACTCATATCACTGTATGAGTTCTTTGCCATAAATTATCCATTTTCATGCTTTAAGTTAGCTGACGTGGTACTCATTCATACTCTCTCACCTAGCTCTTTCTATGAAAGTTTATCATGTGATCCTAATTATTCTTATATCATATAATCATGTTCTGAATGTAATGCCAAACACTCTACTACCAAAAATCTACATATTGTGACGAATTTAGTTATTTGAATGGTCATTATATCAGTAAGTAGATATATGAATAGTTATCTATTTGTTCGGGCGAGGGGAAAACTAATGAAAAATTTGTCATCTAACGAATTTCCAAATCATATCAAGTTCTCATTTCGACACAAACAAAAAACAAAAATATCAATTACTCCACGTTCTTTAGCAACCGAAATCCCTACACATTGGTACACCATTATTGCTGATGCAATCACGTGCAGTTTGTTTTTTCTGCATGATTTTCATCTAATGCAAATATCATTGTTCTCTTGACCAGGTTTTCGAAGGAACATTTGGAATTGATAATAACTTCACCACTGTTCAGTTAACCAATTATAATAGGTTAAGAGATAAGCAGCTTACACACATAAATTTCGGATAGAATCAAATTTTGATTAGGTAATACATTCTTTATTTATTACGGAACCAGAAGTTAAGAGCAATGGAATACAGATAGAAAACTTTCCTGCAACTTCACCAAGATACCAGACACTTGAGCCTTCTCTGGCAATGGACTCACTTGAGATAGATTGGGCTGAGGCATAACATGATAGTAAAACATGTTTATCGACCCCACTGATTTTGATTGTGGTTTCTACCAGATCACAGAGCAAGATGAAGAAGATCTTGAAGGATATCAAGTGGTTTCTTATGGATGATCCCAAAGGTTTTAAGCTTGAGTTGTTCTTTGATACAAATCCATTCTTTGCATCCACTGTTTTGACAAAAGTATACCATATGATTGATGATGGCGAGCCTATTTTGTAGAAAGCAATCTGGTAACCCATATTCTCTTTTGCCTTATTTCACAAGTTTTAGTAGGGGTGTAACATAGGTAAGGTCATGTTATTTTAACACCTTGCAGGACAACCATTGAATGACCGAACTAATTTAAATGTTATGATACCAATTATGGATGACAAGGTAATGTTTTTATTAATTTTCAGACTCAAGGCATATGATTTTGTTAATTTACTTTATTAATGCTTTGGTTTAATCTAAACTTTTATATCATTCCTCATGTTACAGAGGTAGTCTTTTCTGCCTTCTACTCCTCCCAGCCTATGGAGAAGCAATAAGCATGAAAAGATGCGTGCGCATGGCTTTGGATGCGGTATGTACAATGCTTTTACTTAATTTATTTATTACGGAACCAGAAGTTAAGAGCAATAGAATACAGATAGAAAACTTTCCTGCAACTTCCTCAAGATACCAGACACTTGAGCCTTCTCATATCAAGGATCGTATAGGTGCTGGTACGTATTTCTGATCCATAAATCTTAGTCATCTTTATAAAATACACAATTAAAAGTTTCTTATTTTCTTGTGCATGACAGATCGAAGTTTCTTGGGACTGAGACCACAATTTATGATTCCTCTGCTGGCAGCTACCCAATTTCAAGCATTTCATATGAAGTAAATGTCGATGGACCCAGGTATATCAACAGTTTGTTAACCCCTTTACCCATAAGGAAGTATTTTATATGATTCATAAGATTCTAAGAGGAAACAGACTGGCAATTCAGAAACGTAAGGATCCCGTTTTGATAATTTGTTAGTTCATAATGTAAAATTATGACCTGGCTCTTGGAATCATGGCCAAAGTTGAATCATCAAAGTTTCTACTAAGCTCTCAGAATAATCAGAAATCAGAGGGTCAACATCATATTAAAGAGAATGATGCAAAACGATTTACATTTTCTCTTAATGTGCAAAGCTCTATGAATGGGAATTCTGCAGAACCACCAGTCACGTTCGATGGTCAGATTTTAGGTTTCATGTAAGAAGGGTATATTGATGAACCAACTGAGCATAGACTAAATGTCACTCAATTTCTTTTTATTGTTGCAGGGAAAAATCTCTTGAAGACACTGCTCTTGGTGACCATGAACTCTTTAAGGTTTGTAATTCACTATTTTTTCATATTTCCAGAAGTTTGATACAATGGTTTCAGTTATTTTCATGGTGTACGCAGATTGATAAGGAACGTGTTGGTATAATTGTCAGATCGGAACGGGGTGTATGTTAGTAAACTTCATTGCTACTTTCTGCTATTTGGTTTGCATTTTTTTTTAACATTTTCTATTTGATTTGGATTTTTTTTTGCTCTTTATTGTGCTTCGGGTGTGATTACAACCCTATACCTGCACCACAATCAATATACATAATTTGATAGATTAAAGTCATAAAACTACCAATTTCATCATCTTTCTGCAGTTATTTTTTTATGCCATCCAGTTGCTTCATAATAGGCTTAAATAATGTCTATATTAGCTAACCCGAATAAGAGGGTCTTTTGGAATTGCTTTTTTAAGTGCTTATCTGCTTATAGTTGTGTTGGGTGCTGATTTTACACAGGTGGATGCTTATCGGCAGACGCTGAACAAAATGTGGGGTTTTATAATGGGAGGGCTACAAAACGGGTTTTGGATCTTGGAGGGAGAAGTGGTTTAAGTGAATCATGTTTACCACATGCCGGTTGGTGACACCGTTGTTAAGGTCTGTAAGGTAGTCGAGACCAGAAAGCCAACCAGATGCATGGGTACACGGGTTACATTTTATATGCATTAAACTCCGCATAGATTCTTAATTAGCTCTTCTCAAATTCAACATAAAAAGATATATTACTTGATAGTGTATATGGGTTGATGAGTTCATTGTTTGGAACAGTGAAAGAGGAGAATGCTAAATTACTAAAAGAAGCCAAATTTCTGCAAAACACTTTAAGTGACTTTAGACCCGTTTAACTTGTTTTTTTGTTTTTTCCATTTAACCTATTATAAGTAAAAAAAAGCCCCACTCGACCCATTATTAAGTTAACATGTTGGAAAAAAAACTTCTTTATCTTTCGTGTTTATTCATTATGTGTATTAACTGAGGTATGGGCAATTGATATGGTAGGCTCTTGGCTGGAAGCCAGAGGCACAAATTACTTGCACACGAAAGTGTGTCCACCTAATGAGAGACAAAGTCGTAAGCTGCAGGATATCGGAAAATCAACAAAGTATGCTCAAATAGTAAAAGGTACTGTGCTAGACAAAATCTTTTTTTGTATTATGATCTTGAAATTTTGGTTGCGATTCGTTATGCTCACACATTTTATTGCTTACATAACAATGCTTGAATACGGACAAGTCAACATATACCAATACAATACACTTATTGAAAAGGACCATGTAATGCCTTAATTGGTTCTGCACATACAGTTTTTGAGACTACTAGATGCAAAACTGATCTTCCACATAATTTGAGCTATTCAAAAAGGGTAAGTACTTCACTTATTCATAAAACAGATTATCGTTGCTTAACGTCTCTAATCTTTTTCTTCATATTCTTTCTTAATCATTTGCACCTGTGGGTATAGGTATTTAGGAATTCTACTAATTAAGTTGATATTTCTGAATCTATCATCTTCGCATGTTTTTAGCCTATATTTCATTTTTTAGCATTTATATTGTAGAGCATTTGACTGAGAATTTTGATCTTGTGGGTGATGGGTACACACTTTCTGAAACTAAAGAGGTTGTTTTTCAACTTTTCAACCATATGTGTTATGTGATATAGTTATTATGTGATATTTCAGTTCACCATGGTGCTCATTGCTTTAGGTATGACCTTTGTAATGTTATTATTCTGTGAAGCTAAGTTGTATATATGTCATGCCAAATAACCACAAGTCGATCCCATTTCAATCTCTGTATACCCTTTGGTCCTGTTTATGTGGATGATCATAATCATCATATAAATGAAAGTAAGTTGACATTGGATTGCATGTACAAAATTTTAAAACTAAAAGCAACACATGCCAAGGTGAATTACCTTTAGAGCATTTTTGCATTACTCTCCATTGTACCGTAAGGCTTTCTCTGCGGTATTGTTAAGAGAGTAAAAAAGTATAGTAAAAGCTCATTTGTCAACATTTAAGCTGATCAGATATATATTCACCCCATTATATCTAACGATTGGTGGAACTATCTACTCTCAGACTCCTCTACTTAGCTCAATCGTGGTTGACTGTATAAGCGGACTACCAACATGAACTTGGTCAAAGAAAGCGCTCCAGCTTTGATCAAAGAACATGCGTTTTGGAGTTCAGGTAGCTTCAAATTGCTATTACGAGTTTCTTATTTCCTTTCCTGAATTGTTACTTGAATCATTCACCTTCAAATTGTTCATAGCAGTCGTTGAACTAATTGAAGTTATTATTTTAGGCACTCTAAATCTCGCACCCTTAGGCCTTATACTTGACCTTTTGATTTAGTTTTTTGATTTTTCTATGATTTCATACATAAATATATAAGATTCTACCAATTTGACCCGTTAGATATGAAACACAAACCAGTCTACCCATTTGTGAGCGAATGAGCTGAAATATCTCTATTGTGAATGCTGGCAGGTTTCGCCTTCTTCTGTGCATGGTATTTACTCAGGCTTCTTCAAATTTTAACATGTTTAGGGCTAATGCGGGCTCTCTTCATAGGGATCCCTGTTCAAGTATCCTGGGCTGGTAAGAAATTAATACGAATCTGCCTTTTCCTTTGCATATTTATAGCGTTTCTATATGTTAAAGGCTCTATAAATCTGTTTTGGTAGAGACACCTTCTTCAGTATTTGAAGTTTTATATGTTTTCTGATTTTATTGGTCTATCTGTGTGCACACTTCTTATGTTTTAAGCTTTACATAAATTTTTGTAGGTTCATATGGGATAGTATATCATGCTATGTGGAACGGATCGGTATGTATAGTTCAAGTTCGAACCCAACTAGCGAAGTAGAGTCATGGTTTGACTCAGTCAGCAAAATTAATGAGTCTGATTCAGATGAATATTTTGTGACTGTTCATGGGGATAATGAACATAAATGTCATTTTTTAACAATATCAGCATTCCTTTTGAATATATGTCTTAAGTATGTGTTGTATGTCTTTAGAGTCCCATTAGTAACAAATAAAATGTGAATTCTTGTGTACTTAAATCTTTTTCTATAGCCTTGAATTGCAACCCTGTTATTGAAGAACTGGCAACACTAGGACGTATAGTTGAGGAGCCAGCAATGCCAGATCCTGTAGTTAAGATGCCAGGATCAAGAGAGCTAGATACAACAAGAACTTACTATAGAGGACTTTTGTGAAGACCCAGAAGAAACTCCGATGATCAAAGATTTAATGGCTCTTTGTGCTACTGATCATGAGATTCATCATTCACATACATAAAGTCTGTATGCGCAACATGCATCTGCGAAGAAAGAGGTCCAAATAAGTTATTTGGCACGGGTGGGACAAGATGGTTCAATATCAGAAACATTATTTTCCTATCTTTTTAAAATCTTATATATAATTAGTAAATTTTAGAAACTACATTATTTATGTAATGATATAATAATAAGAAAACTACATTATTTATAAATGAGTACACAAATATCAGAAAAGTGTGATCTTTGACTTTTGTAGTTGCAATTGGAAGTGGATTTATTACAAAGCCAATGGGGTTTCGAAATACCCCAGGGCCTGAGGTAGCTCAAATAGTAGCCCTTCATTCCGCATTAGATACGTGTTTTTAAGGCGAGTATGCAAACATGGTTGGGGGTGTTGATATGGATATGAGGGTTAAGTGGAAAGGGTTTAAGGTGATTTAAGATAGGAATGATGCTATGCTGGAGCATTTGTTCAAGGAAACGAATGGCTGAAAGGAACGAGTGCACAATTTTATCTTCGTTTTAAAGGTTGAAGAATAGTTTCAAGATCATAAATTTTGGTGAAAATTAGGAAAGATAGAAATAGATTATTTTTAGATCGAGGATTATGAAGCTAGAATCATATAATAGAACATGTTATAACAATGTTTTGGTATGACATGAACGGACGTTCTTATATATTTTGAATATTTGTATCGAGTTATCTTTTAAATTCAATTTATATCAAGCTATGCAAGAATGCTTGAGTACATTATATGTGTATACATAAAGGATCACATTGCATCTGCCTCAACGTTTGTGAATGTGGTTGGTGTGCAAGCTTTTGTTTTTTTTACTATGTTAGTAAAAAAATAGGATTTATTGCTATTTCTTTTTTCCTTAAAGTGTGTTGTACTTCTTTAAATGTGTTATTCACATATACTAAACGTGATAACTCGACGTCCTACTATTTGGATGAATACTTTGTTCTTACATACCATTTTGTAGCTTTTCCCCCATATTTTATAAACGTTTGCTTTTTTCTGTAACAAAATAATAAAATCAAATTTAAACAATAAAATTTAAGAAGTCTGAACAAAAACACTAACACTGCTCTAACTCAGTAAATGGTAGTTGGAGCCTCCTTAAAGAAGCCGCCCTTTTGAAAACCACCTCTGTAAGGATTATAAATATCATTATCAAAAGCACCTATATACAATAAGTAAATAAACATAATTAACAAAAACAAAATAATAATAATAAATGTTAATAATATTATCAAATGTAAAAAATGTTCATGATTAATATTGTTTAGAACAACATGTTAGGAAGTAATTACCTCCTTTTAGCCGTTTTATGGATTATGGTAACATCAATTATAGTTTTAACCGTTTAATTTAACTTTTAATAACTTTTTATATATATTGTTCTACTAAAACCTAAAAATAAAAATCACAAATCAAAGTACTTACCTTTTTAGTCGTTTTATGGATTATGGTAACTTCAATTATAGATCTTAAGCGTTTCATTTAACTTTTAATTACTTTTTAATATATAAATGTTCTATTAAATCCTAAAAGTAAAAACCAAAAATCAAAATACTTATCTGCTTTTAGCCGTTTTATGAATTATGGGAACATCAATTATAGATCTTAACCGTTTAATTAACTTTAATCTACTTTTTTTATATATTTTTTCTACTAAATCCTAAAAATAAAAACAAAAAATAAGAGTACTTACCTGCTTTTAGCCGTTTTATGGATTATGGTAACATCAATTATACTTTTTAACCATTTAATTTAACTTTTAATAACTTTTAACTATATATTTGTTCTACTAAATCCTAAAAATAAAAACCACAAATAAAAAAACTTACATGCTTTTAGTCGTTTAATGGATTATGGTAACATCAATTATATATCTTAACCTTTTCATTTAACTTTTAATTACTTTTAACTATATATTTGATCTACTAAATCCTAAAAATAAAAATCACAAGTTATACCCATCCATCGGACGGGTTTTGCCACTAGTATATATATATATATATATATATATATATATATATATATATATATATATATATATATATATATATATATATATATATATATATATATATATATGTATATATATATATATATATATATATATATATATATATATATATATATATATATATATATATATATATATATATATATATATATATATATGTATATATATATTTATTGAAGCGCCATATATATATATATATATATATATATATATATATATATATATATATATATATATATATATATATATATATATATATGTACATTTAATATATATATCCCTTTCAGACAAACCGTATACGTCTTATAATATCCGTACTATTTTTGTACATCGTCATTCGGTTATCATCAAACCGAAACCTCGTTCCTCCTCAGGATACTTTCTATTTATATACTTCCATAAGCCAATACTTACAAACATTTAGAAAACTATTTTAAACTTAAATGCTGCCACACAAGTAACAACAACAAACACTTGAAAAATTTTCTTAAACTTTATCGAGTCTTGAACATGAATAAACACTATACTTTCCACACTAATCTAGGTTGCGTGTCGGAGCCACTCACTATCACTAATCGATTTATTGCACTGCATACAACGAATTGTTGAGGTGAGTTCATAAACCCACTTTTTAACTGTTTTATATATGTTTTGGGGAAGATTGTAACACCCCCAAATCTCGGTACAGCGGAAGACTTTATCAAGTTTTCCGGGCATTACAATTGGATTGGTATCTCACACAAGTATAGCAAACAAGATAGTCATTTATCATTCAAAACCAATCCCAAATTTAAATATTCAAAACATTAATCCCAAAATGTAAATATTAGGCCCAAACATGATTTAATAAAATAGTTTCCCATAAATTATCAGAGTTGATTATGATTCTTGAACCATGCCTCCTTGCCAAGCTTCCACAGAACACGTACTCCAAACATCACTTAATTACCTGAGAAAACATGCTAAAAGGTCAGCTAACGCTAGTTTTGGTATTAAAGCCTTTTATTATTTATGTTTCATAGTTTTATTAACCCGTTTATATACATTACGTCAATTTCATTATTAGTTACCAAATCGTTATTCGTTTCGAGTCCACAAGCACGAGTCATGACTTCTCGACTTTTAATCAATCTAAAGTCTAAAATATACTAAAGTCCATGTTACAGCGTTGTCAGGGTCAACTATTGACTAAAAAGTCAAAGTAACACCGACGTTGCTCAAAGTTGACAATTTATATAATAAGTCCAAATAAAAGTCATAATAGCGCAATTCAATCTCAAATCAATCTCGCCAACCAATCAAACTGCCAAATATACCCAAAACCAATGTTATGACCCTAATGGTCATGACATTGTCACAGTTAAGACCACGTGAACCAAACAAGCTCTAGAAGCTTTTCGGCTCCACGCGTCTCATCCAAACGCCAACAACAAGATACCACAACAATCCGACCCGGACCCGTGGTCCATATGGGTCACGTATAACACCAACCCATGACCCATCGTGGGTCTTGGTGCTTGTACACCCCATCTACACAACCAAACACTCCCCAAGTAGCTTCTACAACAACCAAACACAATCAATCAACCTGCAATCATCATCCAAACATCAAACCCATCAACTAATCCTAACCAATAACATGAAACTAAACCTAAAATGCAAAAACACAACAATATGATACACCAAATCACTAGCTACATGTTTATTTAAGTGTAAATTAGTTTTAATCCCAAGTTTCACCCAAAACCCACCATGGTCGAGCCATGGTCAGGCCAAAAAGAAGCCATGCGTGGCTTGTCAAGACCAAAACAAGCTTGACCCATGTTCCATTTACCTTTTTACAACCCGATCTACAAGATTTAATGAAAACCCTAGAATCACGAATCGTATTTGTAAGATTTAGAGGTGTTAATGTAGGCTTTTGTAAGAGATTTTTATATGGATGGAAAGAGGAAAGAGAGATCTACAAAATGGTGGTGGATGTAAGATGCCACTTGCTAGAATTTGGCCGGAAGTGGGCGGTGGCTATGGTGGTTTAGGGTTAGGGTTTTATTTGTTGGTGGAGAGAGAGAGTATAGAGAGAAAGTAGTGGTAGTGTGTGTGTTTTAGAGAGAGAAGTGAAAGTATCAAATGAGGGAGGGTGAGGGTTTATATAGTTGGCCACAAGGACCAAAATAAAAATGGTAGGGAGGGGAGGGGCGCCGACCAAAGGAAAAGGGGAGGTGTCGGAGCCGTAATTTTCATAAAATATCCCGTTTACCCATTACCGAGCTCATATATTTTCATACGAGTGTCCCACAATGTTCCTTCGACTTTCTATTATGTTTATTTATGTTTTCCACGAGTTTTGACTATTTATTTGCCAATTTTTGAGTTACGGTCTAAAAGTTACGTTAATTCTTGTTTTAGGCTTTTATTGTGCCGAATCGAATAGTGCCTATCAAAAAGAGTTAAAACTCGCACGATAACTCATTCAATAACAAAATAAATCATAAAAACCAATAAACGATATCAAATCAAGTCATGGTCGATAAAAATAGTGATAAAGGCAAAAGCTCGGTTTAGTTTAACGTAATGCGGTTACCTAAAATAGACTCCCTAATTTGCCAGTTGTCACAAAGATACATGCTCGTTTTACTTAAACTCAATGATTAAAATGTGTATTTTCATGATTTTTGAATGCATGATGTGTTACCTACCACGCTATTGATCATTTTTTTAGCAAACTTAACTGTTTAAAGTTACATACGTGAGAATCACGCAAAATGTTTTCTGGACCACACAAAATGTTTTATTGCTTAAACTATGTACGCATAGTAGCCTAAGCCCTAAGTCCCAAATTTTTGGCCGAACTCATGAACCGTCAATTTCTACTAGGAAGTGCGAATGCTATAAGCAGATCTGTTATGGGTGACTCCCCCGTTCGGGTTGACCGTATAGGCAACCGGACTTATATCATGTCAAGATTTAAGTGTTTAGGGATTTCAACACTTGCAAGGCCTTTATTTAAAATGCTTCAAAAGGCATGCACACTATTGTTAAGCTTCGGTTGCATGAACTTAGTTCTAGCGTAATAGTCACACTATATGACATTATATTCGTTGTAATGGTCATATACTTACACACGGTCCACATGTAAAGAATTATTTTAAGGTAAACACGATGACACATTGGTCACAAAACTGAAGGGGTACTTCACCATTTTTGAAATAATAAATGTATTTGAATAAACCTATGAACTCACCAACGTCGTGTTGACACTTTTTAGCATGTATTTTCAGGTTGAAGTTCGATAGCATAACTTTGGAGGCGCAAGGCAAGGGCATGGCATGGCAATGGATTTCTCTGATAAACCTAAATGGGGACTACTTTATTATGGGCCGTATTTCCCGCACTAAAACAATGATTTAAACTTTGTTTTACTACAATAAATGAATTTATTAATAAAAATCATTTGTTCTATACTTGTGTTGTGATTTCAATTCAGTAGCACCCCACGACTTGTTTGCTTCCACTGTACCAATTTTGGGGGTGTTACAGATTGGTATCAGAGCCAGGTTTATAGAGAATGGTATTTTTAAAACCTAGACTATAACCACTTTTAAAACTTAACCCTATGACTGACACGTGCCTGCCTGCCAAGCTGATGCCTCACTCATGATCATGTTGAGATATTGATAAGATATGTATTTTATTACTACTCACCTAATTTCACTATATGTTAAAATTATTTTCCCTATATGTATGTTTACGTATCATCGAGCTACACCTCTTCCACATGTAAATGGAATATTGTTTTAGTCTTTCAAGACAACTTTTTAAGGAATTGGGACATATTACTAGCGTAATTGAGTTGAGTATTTCAAAATTTATTGAAACTCGATTGAATATAGATTGATCACCTATATTTAACCAAGGACAGTGGGACATAGCTTGATTACTATGTCCGACTCAGAGGTGAATTTTGCAATACTTGGAGTAGTTATAATAGCGTTATGTCAAGTTTGTTTTAATTGACTTCAGAAAATGGTAATGTTTTTGGTGTGAGTAAACGAACATGTAACATTTAAAGTCACACACGACACACTAGCGTCGCACTGCTCTCTAATCGTAAACTTTATTTTCTTATATGGAATACTTTTCTATCATGATTGGGATATGTTACGGTCATCACTACCCCAAACCTTACACTCCATGGATGAACCAAGTTACATTCCTAGCCATTCTAGGAACAACCCTCCCTAGCACCTATAAGAAAGTGTTGGGATTACGTGTAACTATTATTTCAAGTGTAGGTCATTAGTATAGTAATAGGTTGCTAGTTAGGCTTATATGTTTGTAATTAGTGCTAGGCTTATGTAGTAATCCAATGAGCCTATGCTTAGGCCCAAATGAACAAGGAAGGGACTAGAAGTGTTGCCCTAGCTCCCTTGCCTATAAATACATTGTAAACCCTCCTAGGGTGTTGGTTCTTTCATTTATGCTTAATCATTTCATTTTCATGTGTGTATGAAAGTTTCATACCGTCTCTCCTTTATCTCCTTCTATATTACATCTTAACATACTTGTGTATTCATATTATGGTGATCTAACAGTGGTATCAATCGCCATTTAGTTGTTTGAAACGTTTTTGTTGAAGTTTTGGTTCGTTATATGTAAGTTTCTATCGTTCTTAAACATTTCTTTAGCGTAAACTTTTATTTTTGCACTCCAATCTTGAAGCTTGGAAAGTTTTAAGGTTAATATAGTGTTTAGAATCTTAGTTTTGGCAAAAAGTTTGAAACCTTACGTGGTTTTGATCGTTTTTTCACTCGTTCTTCATGTTCATCATCTTTTACGAATAAGCACAAACTTCACTTTGGGTGTTAAAATTCAAAACTTTCTTGTTATTTAAGTGTTATTGAAGCTGTTACATCAAAAGAATCGAGTCTACAAAGCGTTTTGGTGCTTAAAAGTTCGTTTTGGTCATTTCTAGTATGTTTACGAATAAGCTTAATACCCTAATCTTACGAGTAACTAAACCCTATTCTTACGACTAAGAAGACCCTAATTTTAGGAATAAGGCAAGAGTTTACGAATAAGCAGTCTTACGAATAAGAAATCCTCTTCAAAATCTTGAAAGCTGTTTGTGACTCAGTGTTTTCCTTTCTTGGATAAGCTTGTGAAACACTTCGAATTGTGGATATCTTTCTAACTTGGAAAAGTTTGAAAGATTTTGGTTTTTTAACCTATTCTTACAAATAGGTTCAATCCTTACGAGTAACACTTTACGAATAATATTTATCTTACGAGTAAGGTACTTTACGAATAAGTATTGAGATTACGAATAAGACTACGTTTAAGCCACAAAATTTTCAAGTAAGATATTCTTACTAGTAAGAGGAGGTTTACGACTAAGGAGGAGTAAAATACATCATCTTTACGACTAAGGAGTTTTACGCACAAGCACACTTTCAACAACAAATCACGTTTCATTCATCTACAAAGATCTATCATCAACACAAGTTTCAAGATGTCTCAACCACAATTCCAGCAACAACCACAACAACATGGAAATTATCTTCCACATCAATATGCACAACGACAACCACAACAATTTCCTCAACAACCCCCTCCACAACAACATCAATATGCTAACTACTTTCAATATCACTTCCCAGCCAAGTATGCTATGCATGCATCAACTATGACACAAAATGAACCTCATTGGTTTGCAAAAATGTGTGAGGCTATTAGCAGCCAACAATCCATTCATGAAGCTAGATCTTGATAGACCTCCAATGCTCACTTCAGGAAAGTGTGTTTAATGGGTCAGTCAGTTCTTTAGGTTCTGTGATCTCAAGAAACCACATGGAAAATATTTGAAGAAGGTCATTCTTGAAGGTCCTTTCCAAATGCCTACTGTGATAATTCCCGGTGATCCAACGGTAATCCACCAAGGGATGACACTACCACAACTGTCCTTCACCGGTCGTTAGTAGTAAGGGTTAAGATACCATTTGTTCTCTTCTACTGCTGGGTTCGACTTGTTTTTTACATTGAGTATTCATGACCTAGCTGGTATATTAAGTTGGGACCTGATTTGGCTCATGTTTATGTCCTTAGTCGATCGATTGGTAAACGACATGGTGGTGTGGTATGTTCATCAGCTTTTGATGTATTCATATGCATGGTATATATTGTTCTTTGTTATTCATGTTCATTTTTGTGACGATTGGACTTGGGTGTTGGATGTGTATTGTACCGGGTGAAGTGTAAGACTCCTTGGCTGTTTTGCATGGTTCTTTTGGTACATGTCGCGGTTGGAAGTTAGGGTTGCTTATAACCCTATGCGTATGGCTCTTACCCGTACTTCTTGGCTACACTCCTATCTAGTGCTTCGGTTGAAGAAAATTTTTGATTATAGAAGTCTACTGTGGCTTCTTTGTGTTAGCATCTTGATGTTATGGTGATTTTGGAAGTGGATGTTGGTGGAGCACTCGTATGTCTAGCAATGAAAATTCTTTAAGATAGAGATGCTCACTTTGGAAGTGGTTTTGGAACCTAGTTTTATTACATTTATTTTGTTTTTTAAATGTAATTGGTTAGTTCCAGCGTTTTGCTGTGTGTTTGTCCTGCAGTTTGCAGTTGTAATCGCCTATGTAACGGGTGTGGACATGGGATTCACCCATGTCACTTGTACTTCAATCTTTTTTGGTGTAATGCATTTTACCGGGGTGAAAAATCCCTTTTACCCAAAAAACAACTGTCCTTCAGTCTCAACTCACTGCAGAATAGCTTCTTCACCAAGAAGCTAATGAGCTTGCAATGGAATACATTCTTCTGGGATTGCCTGATCTGATTCTTCGCATTTTTGATGCTCGGAAGACTGCAAAAGACATGTGGAAACATGTTCACCTCTTAATGGAATGCACTGAACTCAATCAAGAAGACATTGAATCAAAACTTTACCTAGTTTATAAAATGTTCATGATTGATCCAGGGGAGTCATTAGAGTCATACTATCGTCGGTTCACAAACATCATCAATGATTTAGATAGACACAACATCATCTTACCCAGAATTGTAATCAACACAAAGTTTCTAAGTTTTCTCATTTCGGATTGGGAGAAGTATGTTACGTTCATCCGTCAAGCCAAGAATCTTCATAATGAAAAAAACGGGTTGTTGTATGATTATCTGAAGCACCATCTGTAACACCCCAAAATATGGTCCAACGGAAGCATACAAACCTTTGGGTGCTACTATCTTGGTATCACAACATAAGGTACAAAGAATGGGTTTTATTCCAGTTATTTAAAATAAAACACATGATTGAAAACGTTAAGTTTTCATTATACGAAAATAGTGTGGAAATAGGCCCAATAAAAAGTTTAAAGCCGTCCCGATTATTCATCAGAGTCGCCTATGACCATGCCCCTTGCCGAGCGTCTTCCAATAGTGAGCTATCGCCTTAAACCTGAGAACACATGCTAAAAAGGGTAAGCTTACGCTGGTGAGTTCATAGAGTTTAGTTACAAAAGTAATAGTGGACCTGATAGAGTTTAATTGCCACATGCGACTAAGGCAGATAGATGATAAACATTCCAACCAACAATCAATCAATCTATAACCAATCCAATCAATAATCAATCCATAAATAATCAACAAAACGTTTGAGATCTCAATGCAGGGCCCCAAGCGACTCTAGCCAGCACAGTCGTAGCGAGGCTTAGAACACAAGCTACCATGGTCTAGGTTGGTATTCTTAGCTAGGCATCGCATCATAGCATAGAGATGCTACCCTAGTCTAAGTCGACAAATATCGCATGTCTAACCTTTCCCAATCAACACATTAGCAATTCAAAATAGTAGTGGCAGGTCCAAGAAATAGTTTGTTTTCACATAAAACACATAAGATAACAATCTCAAATCAAATATTCCAAACAACAGTCATTCTCATATAACATTCACGTGTCCAGTTATAGTTGATTAAAAGCAGCATGTATTCTCCCCCAAAATAGTTATGAAAACTTTTGAAAAGAGGGGCTATGAAACTCACCTTAGCCACAGCAATGCACTATTCACTATTGACACGACTGTCATCTAAAGCTATTCTCTACGGCATCCAGAAGAATGTACGACGAGTACGATAGAATAGAGCTGACACAACCTAATACGTATACGATTATCCCAAAATAGGGTTCATATGATAAAGAAGTCGATAGGAAGTAATGTGTCATAGTTTTCGTGGATCATTCATGTCGTTACTTTCAAAAGTCCATTATCGTTCCCAAAAGTATCTTAAAAGTTTAGTTTTAACGTTTCGTGTGGTGGTAAGAAACATAGACGCGACGCACAACTCACGCGAAAGAGGAGAAGACGTCGACATAGTCGAGACATACTAACTCGAACTCACGCCAAAAGGGTAAAACATTGAAAAAGCCGAAATATACTGACAATACACAAGCTAGTCACAGACTAGGAAATGACGAAAACTATTTATGACACATAAATAGGTTAACTTTCAGTAGTTTCCAATAATCCCCAAACGTACATTTTATAATAAAAGGTAAGTTTCCATATCGCTTAATTAATAAAGGTTTCACAATCATTACACGTAATTATACAAGTTTATAATTGTTAGTACAAAAAGTGTGACGAGTCGTAATGGGTATGAGTACAGCTTGCCTGACTGGGCCAACAAACTTCTAATGGGTTGATCTTGTACTAATCTAAGTAGTTTGATTGATTTCCCTACACAAGAAGAGTAAACCGTTAGCCTTACCGTGGGGACGGACCCCACGATTAGACTCCGGCGTGAGAGTAAGTACACATTCTTGAGAGAGAAATAAGAGTATGTATGTGTAATTATGAGAGAGAAAATTGTACCTTGTATGGGGGTTAGAGCCCCTTTTATAGGCGAGGTTTACCGCTAGGGTTTCCTAGATTCTCACATATAATGGTTAGTTGCCGGAGCTGGACCCTTGGCGGACAAGGTTCCGTGTCAATCTGGATGCGGAGGTAAGATATCTTTATCGACTGAAGGTTCAGCTCGCCGTGTATCTTACGTGCGTCTTGAGGTCTGGACCATAGCCAATTTAGTTATTGGACTTACCGAGGCCCCAGGGTTTATAGTTATCTTATAGTTATTGGGCCTGAGCCCAACATGTGTATAGTGTGTATTGGGCCTAGTGGGCCTGTTATACATACTATACGTCATCAAGTCCCCCCAGTCTAGTATGTGCACTGCGCGCGGATGCTGTCGCGTGCGGTGGATGCTACTAGACTTGAGTTGACTGAGCACCTTCTCTTTCCGTGCCTTTTTTTGAAATGTTCTTCTGGTGTCCCTATCTTTTAAGGACTGCCACGTCATCAAGTCCCCCCAGTCTAGTATGTGCACTGCATGCTGATATTGTCGCGTGCGGTGGATATTACTTAGACTAATTTTTGTGGAATTTTTCCTTTTTCGTACTCTTGAAGCATTTTTCTGATGTTCCCTTTTCTTGGAAAGTATTTTTTGTAACGTGAATGGTTAATGACTTTTTGTGTTCTGGTTGATTGGACTCTGTAGGCCATTGGTCTTCCACCATCCTTATCCTCGTATTTTTGATTTGGGTCGTTGGATCGATTGCTTTTGGACGCGTGTCCTCCTTTAGGTTTTTTCTTAGGGAATCACCATTCCGCTTGTATAAGTACCCTTTATTTTTGATTTAGCCCTTTTTTTCTTTTTACTGTTCTTTTGTTGCAAACGCTGCTTCCTCTTTCTTTGATCCGATTTACCTTTGGTCGTATCCGCCTTCCAAGTTCCTCATTCAGGTTAGGTTCTTGATTCTATTTTCTTTTTTCGTTATGGGTACTTTTTCATCTACCAAATCTAAACTATCGCAGAAGGCGCTTGACCGTTTCTGTATTGATTATTCGATTCTGCAATTTTTCATCAGGAATTGCCTGATCCTGACCAAAGTATTCGGGAAGCACCGGATGGGAAGATCGGGGTATATACCCGTTTTTTCGAGTATGCTAATTTTTGCCTCCCCTAGTCTGTTTCTCTTGTTTCAATTTTTGACTACTATCACATTCATATATTGCAGCTTTCTATCATCGGTGCGGCTAAAGTTTCTCAATTTGAGATTCTTTGCTTTGCCCTCGGTATTGAACCCTCAGTTGGTTTATTTAGGTATTTTTATGTTTTGTCTCAAAAACATGGTTGGCTTTCTTTTAGTAAACGTGTTGATAGCTTTGGATTTTGCTATACTAAACCTCTTGATTCTCTTAAAAGTTGGAACGACCATTTTTTCTGGGTTGACTCGTTTGCTTGTTCCACTATTCATCCTTTCTTTGTTGGGGGTAATATTCCTAAGGATGCCACTCCTAGGGATACTGAGTCTGATGCTGGACATGTTGCCTCCCTTGTTACCAATGCTTATCCTTTTCTCAAGTTTCCAGAGCCTTTCCTTTGTTTAGTTGGGTTAAGTCCTAATTATACTTTGGGCGAGGATTCTTACCCTGTGTTCTATGATCAGGAGAAACAGGGTGGGTATACCGTATCTATGTTTCTTCTTTTGCAAATGTATTTTTGTTTGGCCTGACCTGTGTTTCTTCTTCTAATTTCTGCAGCTATGGATTTGCAATCTTTGGTTAGGAAGAAGGACCCTATGAAGTTGATTGTTGATACCCGATCACGGGAGGAAAATGAGCTTCCTTTGCTAAAATTGACCGAAGGCCGGAATGTTTCTCTTACCCCTCCCCCTTCTGGTGATGGTGGGAATGTAGTTATCCATTCAGAAGCCGGGACTTCTCGATCGTATGGGTACGAGTAAAGCTTGCCGGACTGGCCAACAAACTTCTAATGGGTTGATCTTGTACTAATCCAAGTAGTTTGATTGATTTCCCTGCACAAGAAGAGTAAACCGTTAGCCTTACTTTGGGGACGGACCCCACGATTAGACTCCAGCGTGAGAGTAAGTACACATTCTTGAGAGAGAAATAAGAGTATGTGTGTGTAATTATGAGAGAGAAAGTTGTACCTTGTATGGGGATTAGAGCCCCTTTTATAGGCGAGGTTTACCGCTAGGGTTTCCTAGATTCTCTTATATAATGGTTAGTTGCTGGAGCTGGACCCGTGGCGGACAAGGTTTCGTGTCAATCGCAGATGCGGACGTAAGATATCTTTATCGGCTGAAGGTTCAGCCCACCGTGTATCTTACGTGCGTCTTGAGGTCTGGACCATAGCCAATTTCGACATTGGGCTTACTGTAGGCCCAGGGTTTATAGTTATCTTATAGTTATTGGGCATGAGCCCAGCATGTGTATAGTGTGTATTGGGCCTAGTGGGCATGTTATACATACTCTACGTCATCAATAATAAAGTATTTCTTATAAGTGTAGTATATTACAAATGACACGTTCGTTTACTCACCAAACCATTACGATTTTAATGAGTTGACTTATCCAAAATAACCGTTTTCAACAAGTTTATAGAAGCTAATCATGTATTTATAAAATACGAGTTATTATCGTAGTTAATAAAGGTTTATACTTAAATAAAACCATATTTGTCAATAATATATAGATAAAATGACTCGTTATTAATTAAAATGTGAAAATTAAATAATTAGACTTAACGCGAATCAAATATATTAAACTCACGTCGAGTCTTAGATATTATTTTCGGTTAGTTCAAAACGTTTAATAACGTACAACTTATAACCAATATGACGCGTGTATCAAATGTTATTCTAATTTATAAAACGTTGTTGATTCTTATAACGTATACATAATATTTGATATTAATTATTAACAACATATTAGATTCTTAAATGTTTATCATGCCATATTATAACTTGTCCATTATTCGCTGGTCTAATATCGTTTATCCAATAGTTTTATATCGTTATTGTTACATAATTGATTACGTCAAGTCGTTAGTCATATATCGTTATATATATATATATATATATATATATATATATATATATATATATATATATATATATATATATATATATATATATATATATAGTTAACCAACGGTTGTTTTACAAGTTTATTATCGATTCAATACCATTAGCCGGTTCGTTAGTGGTCGATGTGGTTATATAATTAACTAGTTACCTTTTTACCATTTATTATATTGTTTATACCATTAGCCAACTTACTAGTTTCGATATCCTTTATTAGTACCCATTTACAACACATCAACCAACATCTACTTCAAAGCGTGACTTAATCAAATAATACCCGTGACTCAAAAATGATTTATACGATTACTAGTTAACCCGTTTAGACCCGTTAACCCAAAGTTTGACCATCCGGGTCAAACCCGAGACCAAATGACAAATCCCCAATCAAAACTCATTAACAAAAATAAATTATCACAACTCAACCAAACATTAGAAATCTGAGGACCCACGGGGTCTAACCCTGACCCAACTCAGTCGATCTAAACAACCCAATCATAGGTCTTAGACCCGACCAGAGTCAGACTCGACTCGGCTGGGTCCACTATCCCAACTCAGTGAGTCAACTCGACTCAAGACTGAAATAACAACGCCCCCTTCTTACAATCGTTACCCCATAAGCTATTTTGATAATCATGTTTTCATTATAATTTTATATCGTCATGACATCAACATAACGTTTCAACCTCAAACCAAGACCAAGACAAACAACCATCTTGTTTACATTTCATTCCCTCACGAGTCATTATCAAAACTGTTTTCATAACTATTTTTAATCCGTTTTTTAAAATATTGTAACTTGTTTATGACACTTTTGTATCCACAAAATGAAGCATAAATGATATATGAATCGAACCAAAACAGAAACTAAAATAAAAATGAACGAGTTCCATATTTTACCGTGAGAGAAAGAGAGGAAACAAGGGCCGTGTGTTACTAACACACGTCCTCCCTTGTTGGTGGTGTCTTGTATGAGTAAGACTCGTAACCCACCAAGCTTGGACTCCTTTCAAACTCATTTAACATCAAAACCCTAGGTATCCGAATCTTGAAATCAAGATCTAAGGCGCGTGTGGGTGATTGAGGGTGCATACGAAGCATAAATGGGGTCGCAAGACCCCGATCTATTGATTAAAGGAGGCGGTGTAACATTTGGTGGTGGCCGGAATTTTGGTCGGAAAAAGTGACGGCGCCAGAACCCTAGAGGTTGGTGGCCAGAAAATGTAGAGAGAGAAAGAGTGTTATGTGTGTGTTTTGTAGAGAGAGAAAAAGGGAAGTAAAATGAGGGTGTGTCGAAGAGTTGGGGTATATATACCCTTGGAGGGACCTAGGTTGTAAATAAAACAAACTAAAGGGGGCGGCCATGTAACTTCCATAGGGACCTATTATGAAAATTTCTCAAACTTTTGATATATTAGGTTCGGGACTCATTTTGACTAGCAAATAAAGGATTCATGACTCGGGAATTGCGCCAACATTCTCATAATATTATTTCGGATAAAAACGATCATAAATACGACTCGTATCTCAATTTTGAGGGAACGATCACTCTAAATGTTGTTTCTCCATAAACGACGCGTCGAGGAAATTACGAGTTGTCACAGCCTCACCTCCTTAAAATGAATCGCGTCCTCGCGATTCAATTCAAGTTATGCGTTAAAGTCCAGAAGAGGTAAGTGCATAAGCATGAGGATTCAGCTTCACGTTCCTTACGTGAATTCAGGATCTTACTGCGATTTTCTACGAACTTTGAAGATAGAGATGCGACTTTACTAAAGTCGCTTGATTTTATGGTCTACGATTTCGATTGGTCAACATAGTTTAAATGCTCAAGTTCGGATTTCCCAAAGGGATAAAAATTGCCTCATCGGCGAGTCATTTCTTCCTATTAAGCATGAAATGTCGGGAATACTACTGAGTCTTGGCGATAGTTCAAAGCTCTGAGCTACAAATCTAACCTCAGCAAGGATTTTCAGAATGATCGATAAAGTGAGGATTAAGCTTCCGCGTTCACCAAACGCTTCGCACATTCTCATGGTGAATCTCTAAGCTTAACCCGGGTCATATCCGGGAAGTTAAGAGGTTTACGTTGTATATGTCTCCTAACGGTTTGCGAGCAGCTCGCATATCTATCTCAACTTAGAATGGTATTCTAGGCAGTTTCTCTAATAAGTTCGAGGTCGGTAAGTTGGGTGTTTCCATTCCTACCCAACAATCAGGATCGGCACTTATGACCATTGATGGTCTCTTACAGTGCCTTCGAAGTACTAAAGTGTTAGGTATGGTTATAAGAGAAGCTGGCCAAATGGAAGGTGTCTATCCCAACCATTGCCAAACTCGATAGATGTCTATAAGAGAATTTGGCCAACGGAAGGTGTTTATCCCAACTGTTGCCAAACTCGACGGGCACGCGATGTGTTCTACCGAATGGCTTCTATACTTCGGCCATCAGTTTGGAGATGATACACTTGTAAGCATGTCCAGATCTATTCTCTCGGCTCTAGGAAGTGATAGACTAAACGTGGGTGTGTGGCGATTGCCACGATCCGAAAAGGATAGAAATCAGCATTTCCTAATGCACCATGTTTTCTCTACGCATGAAGGATTCTATTTGTTTAACCCAGGCTTCCAGATTGCACTTCCTTCTTAAAGAGGATCGGAAGAAGTCGAAGGTGAATTAGATATGTACGAACAGACAAATTTCAAAACAGAGAAGCGGACCAAGGGGAGCTTCCCGTTCCATCTGGAATTCTACTATGGAAAGAGAGTAAGGAGCTAGAGCTCAGAAGTTAGGACCAACTCATAGGAGCAAAGCCACTCTACTAGAGGGAGATGAATGAGTACTCTCTCACCTCCTTAAAAGAAGATAGAGGGATTCTCAAGTATTGCTATAACTATAGGAGGAGGGACGAGCAAGGTTGTCCATACTTTCCATCTTGCTGAATAGCGGGAGGTGAACAAGTTGGCTAGGACTACCAACAACCATTCATGTAAAGGCGCGAGATCTACTCCCTAGGTTTAGTCTATGGCGTAGCTTATCGATCGGTTAAGAGGACCAAAAGGATTGCAGGTGTTTTTTGAATGACGAGAGAATGATTATGTGGTTATGCCAAGGAACGTGGTTCATGTTACTCCTTAAGAATTCAAGATTCCCATTTAGCACGGAATCTCTACTGGTCGAGAAGTCTAGGGAGCTCAGAGTACGACTCTGTTAGAAAGTGTTGATTGCTACTAGCAACCAGTCGGTTGACTTAGCATGATATCTAGGTTAGAGGGTTCGATTGACTAACATCAATCCGTTGATTGACTAACGGGTGCACTTAATACTTAACGCAGAAGGGTTCGATATTCAACTCCAAAGTCAAAATTTTCCAAAGGAAGTTCGACTACTAATCGATATTCGATGGGGTGTAGGGTAAAACACCGATAGGACATCGTAGTTAGTACCACAATCGGTGGTATGACGTAGCAGACTATTGTTGATAAGACAATGTCAAGAGTTCAATGTTGTTAAAGCAACCTTGACGGAACAATATCTACAGGATAACCTCGGTGAACAACTTCACTAGAACAAGTCGTTGGAGCATTACCGATAGGGGTACCTAACTAGAGGATAAGGTATAACACTAACAACATGTAAGGTACAACCTTAACTGAAAGCTGTTGACGAAGCAACGTCGACCAAAGCATTATCTGCTTAGAAGGATGAACAACATAGACTAGATAACGTCGTTTGAATCAACATCAAGTTAAAGGCAACATTTCAGAAGACTTAACAATAATCGGTTCAAGACGAGACTTGAGGTAGAAGTGTCGGTAACGGGATTACCAACGAAGCGAGGCTGAATGACAAATCCAACAAGATCACTAACGAAACGAGGCAGAATGATAATTCCAACAAGATTACTAACGATACGCTGCAGACTGATAATTCCAACATGGTTACTAATGAACGAGGCCAAATAACAATTCGAGGCTAAAAGGTGATCCTAACAAGATTATCAACGGGAAGTGGCCGAATGACAATTCGAGGTCGAATGATGGTTTGAGACTAATTGGTGATTCGAAATCAAATGATGAGTTAACAACTCGGAACAAAGTCTAAAATCAGAAAATCAAAAACCCAAAAACGAAATGAAAACCAAATCCAAAATAGCCAAGACCAATTCCAAAAATAGCCCAAAACAATTACAAACGCTCTAGTGAGATCGACGAGGCTTATGTCGGTGGGATGTAAACGGTGCCAATTAGGTCTAACCCGACTTACGACAAACTACGCTCGATGGCGACAAACAGGAATTCCATATGAATGGAGATGCATAGCGGTGTCAGAAATAATACGGTTAGAGAGGTGTTGCGATGCTAGTGTGCCGTGTATGAGTGTGGCCTTTCGTGATGTTTGGTGAGTGTGAGTGTGTGAGTCCACCTAAAGCTTATCGTTCTTAAAACCAATCTCTAACCCGGACATAATTCTGTTAAAACTATTCCCAGTGTCGCAAAATTCACCTTTGAGACTGACATAGGTGATCAGTCCATGTCCCATTGTCTTTTTTTTTGGGTAAAAGGGTTAATTCACCCCGGTAAAATGCATTACACCAAAAACGTTGAAGTACATAGGATGAGGGTGATATCCCTCACCTCAGTCCCTTAGGACACTTACAGACTCCAATATAAGAATGACACACCATTCCTATAACTTACAATAACATGAACCTACCAATAATGACAAAGTACATAAAATTTACAATACTACTCAAGAGAACACTGAGCCTTCAATATCACTCATGGCGGTCCATCTTAACATCCATGAAGAAATCACGAGAAACATCCAAGCGATCTTCAACATCAAATCGCTTTATAGTGGCAAAGAACATTCCAACACTATGACATGATTGAAGAACCAAAAGCCGCCAAATGCACCAAGAACAGCCATCGCCACCAATCAACTTACCACATATGATAACCTCCACACTCATGGATCATCAAATTAAGTTCGCTTCACAAATTTCATATCAACGGTCGGTGGAAGACTCTAAACCACTTGATAGAAAGAAGCACAAACCCGCCCAAAAGTGTATGTTTAGATGCAAACCCAACACCAATAATAATGACCAATTCAAATGTAGAAGACCAACGACTTACACACGTAGCAGCCTAGTATCCATCATCACTTTTCATGCAAAAATTAACCCTGGGATGAATAAGAGCACATCATGGTGTAATCGCAATTAACAAGTCAGGATCACCACTTCCATGAATATACCGCACTTAATGACCAAAGAAGAACACACATCAGTACCATTCAACATAACAGTAAACCGAAACCCTAACAAGCATTCAACTTGTCCCCATGAACAAAGAAACAAATCAAAACAGATCATTACGAGCAAGGGTTTAGAAACACAACCTAAAAACACCAAAGATTCAGATCGATCAATACATAAAGTGTTTATATGGTTTCGTTCATCCGAAAATTATCATGCTTCCAAAACCCCACAACCCAACTAACACTTAACCACACAAACACCATAGTACCTATCTAATCATGGTGATAAGGGTTTATACAAACCCCAACTTCAAAGAAACTCACTTATATGAATGGATAATGAAATAAATTCGTAAACCCATGTCGACCAATGTGGTTTTAATACACCCTAACATACACATGAGCTTATCCAAAAGATAATACTCAATAACATTAGATCAAAGATGTTGGTAGGGTTTTTGAACAAGAGCCCTAAAACTTAACTTTTCTCTCAACAACCCACATACATCTAACAAACTTCGATTTAGAACATATAATTAACGCTCAAAGCAACAACCAGATCCATCGCCACCTACAAGCACACCCAGATATAGATAAGATACGAAACCCTAAAATTTAGGGTTTCGAAAACAATACCACATGCCAGCATCCCAACACAACCGCATCGTATCAAGAAGATAAATCGATTTAATAACTCAAAGAGATCATTAAACCAACATGAGTTGAAACCATATACGATTACCACAAAGCCAAGGAACAAACCCTAAAAGAAAACAATACCCTAGAAAAGGAATCGGCCGAGTAAAAGAATATTGTGTTTCACCAGAGGAGATTTCAATTATATATGATAATGATTGCATAACCAGCCACCCTTAGTAAAATACCCAAACCTGATAACACGTATTGCATACCCAAGAGAGGTAGAGAGACTCGATCTAATGGGATTTAAGCCGAAAATTGTATGGGTGGCGGCTGAAATCTCCACGCGGAGAGAGAATTTTAGGCGCTCCCAACTCAATATTATCTCACCCCAAATGTATTCCTTTTCTTATCTCAAAAATATCTCGTTTCACCATTTAGTTACTAGCGTTTGGTATCATCGTGGGTGTGGTATCGACTCGACAAGACACCATGAATGCACTCAAATGACCACAATGACACTCATAACAACACAATGAGACATCTAAGCGATAAGCTTTATAGTTTAATAAGTTTCTAAATAAATAGTTAGATCTTATCGAATTCATCAACTTGATAAACTCAACCATTTATTCATGTCGCTTATTATCCCACAACCAGGTACATCCTAACGAGTCATAAGGATAATTCACCCATTAATAACAGCATCCTACGTACATAGCGGGCACTTATTAGATTCGTCAACCTAATAAGTCCGCTTTCCACGTGGATTGACGCTATTAATGTTAGGTCATCGTAAGATATAACTTTCACACACACATCAAACCATAACACAAAGTAGCATATAGATGGAATTCTAGAGAGAAAGTTAGAGGTTTAGGGAACTTAGGAGAAAGTGAAAGATATTATTATGAGCTCAACTCTACCTTGAAGGTAGAGAGTATTTATAGTCTTACATAACCGCCACACTTCGGGACCGTGGATCGTGCATACAGCTGGGTAAAGACCCGTCTGTCTCCACTTGTTACTTAACTA